>CAKOGF010000345.1:0-11430 GCA_933228935.1 Pemphredon lugubris
GGCCTGACAGTAATATTATTTGTATTAATGCCTATTTAGTCTCACATGATATTACTGATTTTCAGCTTCAAAAAGCTGGTTTAATAATGTCCCTAGCTATCCTAGACCAAAAGTTATGGATGAAATTAGAACGGATCCCAACCCAGCTCACTAACCCAAATCGGAACCCTTGGATTGGCTATTGGACCTCAAGAACATATTCAAGCATAACTTTCCAATGGTTGAACCAATATGGACATTCAAAAACTCATTAGGAAGATAAAGAAAAGGAACATCTGAATAATGATACTCTAGGACCCAATCTATCATTCCGTGTGAAGCTTAGCCAGAAGAACCTAGAAACTCAAGCTATAAAAGGTTTGAAGATTAGTCAGCTGAGCACTCAGAAAGAATATATCATAACTTCTCAGCCAATGAGCCATTTTGGGCCATCAAACACTTGTTGGGAAGCCAAGAATCAGGAAAACACAATCGTACAAGTTAGAGAGCTCCAAAAAAACAATACTGCAAAGGTCAAACTCTATTTTAGAATATGTTTGAGTTTATTTATAAACTCTTCTATTTTGTCACCAGACCTTTTATGAAGAAAAATCTACAAGCTTCAAGACATATCCAGAAGAATCCTCAAGAATCCTGTGAGAAGTACATAAGCCCTTGGATTCCTTCTTTCCCCCTTGTGATCATTCTAAGTTTAGCCTTGAAATAAAGTTTAATTTAGTTTTGATTTAATTATTAAGTTCAGCCAGATGGAAACCAGTCAAGACCCTCTGGGCCCTGATAAACGGGTGGTCTAGAGAATTGTCATTCCTGACAATTATCAATCTGTTATCATCCATTCTATTATAATAATCAAGACTGACCATCATTAATAGTCAATCTCAGTGTCTTTACATCCTCCAAAGAAATTTTCGATAGGGAACCATGGCTAAATTTGGGGTCCCAGCTCCCCTGACCACCAGTGAAGACAAGGAGCGCATAGCAGAAAAGACCAATGTGTACCTCACCAAACAAAGAGTAGACCACACAGCCACTATGCTGTACCACCCAAAAGCCAATGGGTGGGTAGAACAACTTAACTGTTCTCTAATTCAGGCTCTGGCCAAGGTGTCCCCAACAATCCCACCAAATGGATGCCTCATCTCCCTACTCTGGTAATGGGGGGCAGGAAGATGTTCCATCAATTATTTTTCTGCCAAAAAAATTTTCTGTCAGTTTGACGGAAAATCAGTTGAAAAAACTCATTTTTTAAAAAAAATTATTAAAAATTTGTTTCAGATAGCTTAGTTTCATATATGATTAACTCAAGCTAAAAAAACATTTTTTAAAGTTCCACAGGTCATTTTCTGTCATATGGCTAAAAACTGAATTTTTGATATAACTTATTAATAAAATGAAAGAAAATTTAAAAAATGGTACAGATTTCAATGAAAATTGAAAACAAAATGATTTTTTTGTCAAACCTAAGAAAATCAAACCAACATTAATTTCACCAATAAAAAACATAATTTTCTTATATTTTATTGTTTTATTTTTTAATATGAATTTAAAATTAAATATAGAAAAGGGATTAGAATTTAGTAATGAAAATATAAAAAGTGAATATTTTTATTATTGTCACAACAAGCCAAATCCCTAACAAGTCGGATAAGAACCTGCCTAATGACTTGACTTGACCTGTTGCCAAATAAGGGCAACTTCCCATGTCCACCCAACACCATAGTGCAATTGATTACCAATCAAAGTAATCCACTTATGTTGTCCTAATAGGATCAGCCATGGGGCATTCTCAGTGCAACCATATAAAACTCCTTTCCACATGCCACCCCCTGGTGGCCTATCAATGGGTATAAAACTCTTTCTCTTCTTCTTCAATAAAATATCTTGAATCAATTTCTCTTTCTTTTTCCTTCTGTAACTGCAGCTTTTAGCACAGTTACGATAACATGAAAGCTAAAATAACTATAAAACAAAGACTTAGAAAAATACTATAAAAAACTCCTAAACCCCCTCTGATAAATATTAAAAATACTTACAATGCAATACCAAAAACATCGGGTGAAACACCTTTGCAATAACCAAAGTTAAAGGCTAACAAGAAATACTATCAAGTTTACTATTAACAGCACACCCATCAAGCATAAACCAGCTAAAAACAAGACAAATAAAAACAAACCAACAAGAATTAAAGCAATGATTATATCAACCATGCCCCACCAGAAGCCATTCAAGGCAGCCAAAAAGACCAAGCATCCACCACCCAAAAACCAGCAACCAGCCAAGCTTCTGAAGGATGGGTAAAAGACAACTCAACAGAAGCTGTGGTGCTCCTGCTACTGTGAGTGAGGATGTTGTAACTGCGCTAAAGCTGCAGTAAAGAGGGGGGAAAGATATAGAGTTTTGGATAATTTTATTGAGAAGAGAAGAAGGGTTTTTATACCCGTTTGAAAGGCCATGGGGTGTGGCGTGGGGAAAGGATGTTTGGTCCTGTTGCGCTGAGGGTCCCATGACTGCTCCTGTTAGGATGACTTAGGTGGGTCATTGGGCGGTAGGTGCTGGAGGCACTAGGGTATGGTGTGGATACGGGAAATTGCCTTTATTTGGCAATGGGTCAAGTTGAGCCAATTGAACTATTAGTCAATTTGTTAGGAGTTAGGCTCGTTGTGACACCTCCCCCCCCTTGGGTCCCAGGGACAGCTTTGTCCAAGATGTCTGGGGGTAGGTCATCTGGTGCCCTGGCACCATACTGTTCAAGCTGTTGTGGTGTTGCTGGGATGATGCTTTCTTGTTGTTTAATCCTGGCCTTACAGAGCTGTAATTGGTCATGGTGCATTACTTTATCTTTGTGTTGTTTCCCAAGTGCTTGAACAAGGTATGTGCTGTTTGGGTATGCTTGGAGGATGATAGTGGGGCCTACTTTCTTGGGTTGAAGCTTGGATTTATCTGGGTTTAAGACCCAGACTTTATTGCCAGGTTCAAACCTTTGGAGAAGGAGCCGCTCCATGGCCTTTATTCTTTTGGCCTCTCTTTCCGGCTGAGTGGACTGGATAGCAACAATTTGGGGCTTGTCTCTGCTCAGTATCTTGTTGGGTAGGACAAGGCAGGCAACATTGTTAGTGGTTTTGATCTCAGGTTTAGCACCAAAGACCATCTCATATGGGCTATAGCCTGTCGTTGTGTTGTGCTGTACCTGGCATACCATAAGTGCTGTAGGGAGATGAGTTGCCCACTTGGTTGGATCATCTGCGGAGAGCTTGGCTATTGCTTGTACAAGGGACCCGTTGAGCCTCTCAACTCGTCCGTTTGCCTGAGGGTGATAGGGCGTGGTTACTGTGTGTTTGATTCCCTGTTTGGCGAGGTATACGTTGGTTTTCTCTGCGGTGAGTTCCTTGCCTCCATCTGTGATCAAGAGATCAGGTGCACCAAATTTAGAGATGATTTCCTTACCAATGAACCTTCATATATTGTTTCCCATATGTTGGCAGGTTGCTTGAGCCACAGTCCACCTTGTTACATATTCCACAGCCGTGATGATGTACTTTTTATTATCATTAGCTTTCCCCGGCATGGGTCCCACAATATTGAGGGCCCATACCTTGAAGGGTTTGTTTATTGATATGGGGAGTACAGACTTGGGTGGTGTTTGGCTCTTAGCAAATTTCTCACATATCTCACACTGCTCTACCAGTTTGAAGGTGTCTCTGTATAGTGAGGGCCACCAATACTTGGATTTCAAGAATTCAAATAGGTTGTGTGCTTTTGTATGGCCTAGATCTCTATGGTATCTAAGAACTGTATCTACTCTTTGTGATACAGGAACATATGTGACACTTGTGCCATCAGTCATCTTTTGGTGGAGTACACTGTGAACATTGGCAAACAAGTGCTTGTTTTTAAGAACCATGGCTTGAGTGGGCTTGGTTTTACCTTTGGGGAATCCTTCGTGCTTGTTGCGCATGACCAGGAGGGGCCAGTTGGGATTGAGTCCAGCAGTCCCCCTGGTTTGGTGTAGATACAAGCAGGATAACACATCAGCAACCTTTAGCTCCTCTCCAGGTTTGTACTCTATTCACATTGGATATCTTTGGATTAATTCCATCCATTTTGCTTGTTGAAAGGTGAGATTTACTTGGGTTTTTAAGTACACGAGTGACTTATGGTTGGTTAGACAAGTAAACTCTTTTTGACAGTCTAGATAACAGCGCCATTTGATTAGGCAGTGGATCATTGTGTCAGGGATTTCATCCCTGAACCCCAAAAAGTAAACTTGCTCCAAGATGGACATTTGAGAGATTACCCTGAAGCTTTTCCGAAGGCTTCCGGGTCTCCAGAGGGCGTCGCCAATGAGTTTCGAACTCGCGACCTTGCCGTACGGCCAGTCAATCGGTCAGTATCTTCCAGCATTTTCCAATCACCTATTTGTGACGATAGGCATAACCTGATCACAAAAGAAGGCTCTGAAATGCCGACTTTTGATTGGCTGGTCCCCACGTGTAATTTCAACCCTCTACCTGTGGAATATAAGCCAGTAAGTCTCAAGAACCTCTGTTTCCCTCTTGGCACCCAGAAAAGCGGTTCCTTGGTTTCCTGTTCCCCTCTTCTATCTCTCCTCCACAATGCCATTATGGACTCCCTCAAATATCTTCTAGTAAAATTAACAGGTAAATTTACTCTAAATCTTTATGCCCTCACTAAAAGAGAGGATTAATTCCCTCTGCCGCTCCCCCTATCTCCTCTTCCTTGTGAGAGCCATTTTTTTCTCTGGTTTTGAGTTATTTAAACAGCACACTGTATATCCTTGTCCTTGTTCTAGCAATAAAGCTACTTTCCAATCTTCTTCTTTTTATTACTTCAAACCAATTTGTACACTCTGTCATGAAGGAACCTTGGTTCCTTCTGCTCCTTCTATTTCCTTTTCTCCTAGCAGTCCTTGGGGAGACTCTGCAAGGAGTTCCCCCTGAGAGAGATTGGCTGAACTCTTCCCCCTCAGATGCCAACCCTGAACCTAGCCTGCAAAATGGCTGGTTCAAGTACAACACTGGACGCTGGGGGAGGAAATTCAACTATGGGAGATACTCAGTCCCTCCTGTTGAGCAGGATCCCCCCTTGGTGCAGTCCAACGCTTCTTTCTACCTGTTAGTGTACCTCACAGGATACTACCTCCTGGGACGTTTCAGCAATCTCTTGGGACGGTTCTCTCCTCTTGGACAGCTTGGCCATTTAGCTATGGTAACTGTTCCTATTGGGTCAGTCGTGGAGGGCCTTAACTTGGGAGCTCTTTTCCATAAGGTGGGCAGGCTTCTCCCTGCCCAGTGGATCCCTGACACATTGCTAGCATTTCCTTGTCATGAATTGGGTACCAACATTCACCGTCAGTTAGCTTGTGGGACTCGTAAGCAACAGGAAGATACTCCCCATCATATTTCTTTATGCGCAATACTCCACCAATGGCCATATCAGAGGCGTCTGTTTCAGATTGATAGTCTCTGTCCCACATGGGGTACTGTAACAATGGGGCTTCCATGAGCTTTTGTTTGAGCTGGCGGAAGTTCTAATCTTGTAATGGGGTCCATTCAAATTTGGAATTCTTGCCTGTGATTTGTGACAACGGTGCAGTCAGTACACTACATTCTTGGATGAAGCGCCAGCAGTATGCTATCATGCCTAGGAATGTTCTGAGCTCTGACCGGTTTGTAGGTGGTGGCATGTCTCAAATGGCCTTGACTTTGTCTGGGTCAGGACGTATGCCTTTTATCCCCACAAGGTGTCCCAGGAAGGGTAGTTCCTGTTGGTAGAACATGCACTTTGAGGGTTTGGCTAGCAACCTGTTCTCTTTAAGTGTCTGCAATACTGCATGCAGATTGATGTTGTGTTGCTCCTTGGTGGGACTATATACAATGATATCATCTAGATACACCAGTGTGTGCCGGCTGATATGTTTGACAAAGACTTTGTTCATGTAGGTGACAAAGGTTGATGGTGCATTAGTCATTCCAAAATTAAGGACCACACACTCAAAGGAACTGTACTTGGTTTGGAACGTGGTTTTAGGAATGTCTTCCTCCCTGACTCTGATTTGATTATAGCCTGCGGTTAGATCTATTTTGAAAAAGTAAGTTGCTCCTCCAAGGGCATCAAAGAGTTTGTCAATCAGAGGTAAGGGGTAACAATTCTTCACAGTTGCTTTGTTTAGGGCGCAGTAGTCAGTGACCAATTGTAAGGACCCATCCTTCTTTGCCACAAAGAACAAAGCGGTGCCATATGGGGACTGTACAGGTTGTATCAGCCCTTTGTCCAGGGCTTTGGCTAGATGTTTCTGTAAGGCATCATCTTTGTTGGGTGTCAACTTATAGATGGGTCTTGCCTTGGGGAGGCTCCCTTTAAGTTGGATAGAGTGTTCAATGTGTCAATGAGGTGGTAAGCCTGGGAGGGCTTCTTGGAAAACCTTGGGGTACTGCTTCACAATGGGGTGGAGTATCTGATCCTCCTGGTTTGTCATGGTGTGAAATTGGATGACTTTGTAGCTGCAAGAGTCCCAGTCAACTTTTCCAATATCTTCTTGTTCCTCTTGCGACTCTGTGATTCTGACAAAAATGTGGTCACTAAGTAGCTTGTTGGTGGAGCTGGGGTAGATGTGGTGGTGTACGCTGCCCTGTTCCACAGTGAGCATTGACGTGACCCAATCCACATGTGGGTTGTTCTTTTTCAACCAATCTAGCCCAAGGACAATGTCATAGTGTGTGAAATTCAGGACTGGTGCTCTGATGGTGCTGTTTACCTTCCCTAGTTGTATGGTAAATGGTTTGATCTCTTTGTGAATGGGCAGCAAACGCCCGTCTGCGAGATCAACCCTTTTGATACTACTAGAGATAGTTGGCAGTTTCATATGCTTGACAAGTTTCTCGTTACAAGGGAACAATCCACTCCTGAGTCCAGTAATGCGAGCCCCTTGTATGTTCGAAATTGGAAAGGATAGGACATGAGTTTATTGCTGTTGTTTGCTGTAGCAAAGAGCAGCACATTTCCTGAAGGTACCTCGCACATAGTGATTTGGTCTACCTCTCAGGGGTGGAATTCAGGTGAGGCTGGTTGCAAGTTGGTGGTTGCTGTGGGGGGCCCTGACTTGCTTATTGATGCCCCCCAATTGTTTCCCAAATCCTCATGATCCTGAGTCAAGCTACTACGGAAGTTGGTTTGGTTACTTTGGGCCGCAGAACCTGAAGATTGGGGTCAGTCATAGGGTTTGTGGGTGTGTTGTGTGTGGCCAGGTTGTGAGGACCGGGGCCCTTTGGTTTGCACTTTTTCTGAGCGTGCAGTTTGGGTGTGCTCATGCAAGGAGTCCGCAGTTCCTGCAGCCAGTTTGGCTTTGTTGTATGCACTATCCAGGTTGACACAGTTACACATGATCATGTGTCTTTGGACGTAGTTTTTAAGGCCGTCCCAGAAGGCCAAGACTGTAGAGGGGCTGTCAAAGATCATCTCAGGTGGGGCAGAGTGTCATAGTTCCTCCCATGCTTGGATGTAATCATTGACATTCCCTGTCTGTCTCAATTTGCGCATTTCTTGTGCCACCAGGAATTCAGAAATTTGCTTGACAAATTTGGTCAGGAAGGCTTCTTGGAAGCCATCCCAGGTTTGGTCCTCCACAGGGGTGTTCTTGTGCCATTCCGCCGACCAAAGGGCTGCATCTTCTGTTAAGCGGATGGCCACTTTGGGGATCCAGAAGCAGCAAGGACACTGCATCTGTTCCAGTTTATTCCATGCAGCTCTCAGCCAGGTGTTGGCATTCTCGGTACGTAGTCCAGAGAAGGAGCCAATCTCTGCAGCCCTTAGACATGCCGCAATATGGGCTGGCATGATGTTGGGGTCTGCCGTTGGCATAGGCATGTTTATGTGAGAGAGGGGGGCTAAACTTACTAAGTCCGGCTCCCATCCTGGGGGTGCTAACCACCAGGATGCCACCCAGTAAAGGGCTGGGATGGCCGCTCGAACAGGTGTCCAAAAGGACAACGGGAGCGAGAGGGATGGGAGGTAGAGGTCCAAGGCCATGAGGGCCAGGCCTCCACAGACCCAAGAAGAACGAGACACCACAGGAGAGGGAACCAGGGGGTCCTCTGGGCAAGGGGGCTGAACGCTTGGGGGAATCATGGGGGTTGGGCTGGGGCTGTTGTTAAGCGGCAAGGCAACTAGGGCAGTCTCCTTGTCCCAATTAGAGTCGTCCTGGGTAAGACCCCTGACTAGCAGGCCTCCAGAGGACAAGAAACTCTGAGGTACCCTGGGGAGGTCATTCAAGAACAGCAAGACGCTTGAGGGGCGCTCTGCCACTTGGTGGACAGAGGAAGCCAGCTGTGACCAGAGCCCTGGGGAAGTCGTCCATAGCAGAAAAAGAGCTGGGGCTAGAGAGAGAATCAATGAACGTGCAATGGGAAGCAGCATTTCCAGATTCCCTGACAAGCTTTAAGGAAAAGGATGGTGTACCTGAAATGGGGAAGGCTGGGATCAGGTAAAAAAGGGGGGTTGGCGGCAGCAAAAGAGTATAAAAAGTCTTATTTAGAGCCCAACAAAGGCGAAACCAAAGGTTTATTAACAAGAAAATAGACAAGCAAGGTCCCAAAGTGGGCTGGCTTGTCTTAAATTGTTGGGGCAGAGCCACAGAGGTGGCGAGAGTGGGGGGCGTGATGTGATTGGCTGGTGGCAATAATTTTCTTGGCTGGGCCAGGGGAGCTGGAGGGGGGTGGTCTAACCCACTTATCATCCTGCAGGAGCACTTCTACATCCAAAGTACCTTGGGGATTGGGGGGGACGTTAGCTAACTTAAAAGCTGCTAGGTGGGGGCAGGCCCAAGCCAAGAGGTAGTCCAAATCTCGCAGGGACTCATCCCAGGAGGGCACCATCCAGGGAGCAGGAGCAACAGGGTAAGCGGTTACAACTTTCATCCACTGTGTGGGCCAGATCCTCCAGCACCCTCAGGGGCTTAGGCGGCACTTGAGGGGATCTTTTGGATTGTCGTGGGAAAGCCACTCTGTCCACAGCCAAAGGGGGGAGAGACTTTACATTATCCTTTCCTATTTCCGTTGGGTGGAACCCCCCTTGGGGGAGCGAGGCTATGGAGAAGTTTTTATGGGCCTTGGGGATTTTGAGGGCTAGTAGGGTCTTTGGCGGTCCCAGGGCCTCTGGGTTTGCCTGGTGGAACGCTTGTACTAACTCCCAGCAGTTACCACAGTCTGAGGAGGACACCCAGCTGTTGTCATATGAGGGGTATCCCTTCCACTTCACACAATACTGCAAAGCCTTCCTGATTCTGCGGGAAGCCACCACAGCTTCCACCTCATACTCAGGATTGCCGTCCACAAGGATTGGTTCAGGGGAGGAGGGCATGGGGCCTTCAAAGGGGGACAGCCTGCAGGCATTGAAGGTATTGTGAATCCTGTAGGAGGGGGGAAGCTCCAGGACGTAAGAACCGTTACCCTTGTCCTCCAATACCCTGAATGGTCCCAGTCTCTTGGGTGCAAACTTCCGAGAGGGGACCTTCATACGGATGTTTGAGGCGTCCAGCATCACAAGGGAACCAACCGGATAGTTGGGGGCTGGACGGCGGGTCTTGTCTGCGGCCTTCTTGTAAGCCTGGATGGACTTAGTCAAGGTGCTTTGGACCCTTGCGTGGATGGCTTTCAAGTGGGCTGCCATGTCCGCAGCCGCAGGTACGTGGGATTGTAGTGAGGGACCAATGGTAAAAGCCGGGGTAAACCCCAGCGTGGCCTGAAAGGGAGAGGTACCAGTGGATGAGTGGGTAGTATTGTTATAGGCAAACTGGGCCAGGGGCAGGTCCTCAGACCATGAGTCCATGGAGGCGTTTGCGTAACAGCGCAGATGCTGTTCCATAGTCTGGTTGACTCTCTCGGTCTGACCATCTGATTGTGGGTGGTATGATGTAGAGCGACATGGTTTAATGCCCAGTATGGCTAGCAGGGATTCCCAAAACGCGGAAGTGAACTGGGGCCCTCTGTCACTTATGATTTCCTGGGGCAATCCAAAGTTAACAAATATGTGCTTCACAAACAAGCTGGCCATTCCAACCGAGTTCAGTGTAGTGAGACATGGGATGAACACTGCGTATTTGGTGAAGCGGTCTACTACCACCATGATGGAGTCAAAACCACCAGATAGGGGGAGCTCCACCACAAAATCCACTGAGATGGAGGACCAAGGGCCTTGAGCCTGCTGGAGGGGGTGTAGTAGACCGTTGTTGCCTGAGCAATCTGGCTTAGAGCGGGCACACGTTACACACTTCTTGATCCAGGGGCCAAGAGATCTAGTAATACCCACCCAACTGTACGTCCTTCTGATGAGCTCCAACAGCTTCTTGTAACCTGGGTGACCAAACAGGGGAGGGACATGATGTTCAGTCATGACGCGGGTGCGTAAAGACTTCGGGACCCAAACTCTCTCGTTTTGGTAAACTACCCTATCCTTTAGGGTGTATGCCCCAGAGCAGGGGTGCTCAGGGGACAGCTTGGATAGGAGTAGGGCGCCATCCTGGGACTGGTGCTGGGCCAGGAGAACGTCGTGCAGAAGGGTTCCTGGGAGAGCCAGCGGGACGTCAGTAGGGGCAGGGACCGCGGAGGACAGGGCCACCAAGGACGGGGGGGAGGGATGGACCGGCACAGGACGAGGAGGATCCAGGCAGGCGAGGGCAGCCGTAGGGGGAAGCGGGGAGTCGGCAGGGTCAGGCGGGAGAGGAACCACCAAGGAGTCAGGGATCACAGTCACAAGGGGGGCTTCGTCCCCCTGGACAGGATACATAGCAGGATTGCGGCTGAGGAGGTCAGGGAGGATATTGAGTTCACCCTTGACAAACTTGTAGCAAAACTTGTATCCCGACAGGGTCTGGAGAACACGGGCTTGGCGAGGCAGAAGCTTCTGAGGCTTGTGAAAGTAACAGAGCGCCTTGTGATCAGTACGGACCACAAACTCATGTTGTGCCCCCTGGAGGTGGTGGCGCCAGTGTGTAACTGCATCCACCACGGCCTGCAACTCCTTGTCAAACACTGCCCAGGCAGCTTCATTGGGAGCAAACTTCCGAGAGAAGTATGCCACAGGAAGCTCCTGCCCATCATGTTCCTGCAGGAGCACTGCTCCTGCAGCCACGTTGGAGGCATCACAAGCCACAACAAACAGTTTGATGGTGTCAGCGTGTCTCAGTACCGGGGTAGAGACAAACACCCGCTTAACTGCATCAAAGGCCTTCTGGCACTCTGGGGTCCACACAAAAGGAGCATTCTTGCCAGCCAAAGGGTGGAGGGGAGCAGCCAGCTCAGAGATTGCCGGGGAGAACTTCTTAAGAAAGATCACTGTACCAAGGAAGCAGCGGAGTTCCTTCTGAGTCCGAGGGGTGGCCCAATCCCTAAGGGCCTTGGCCTTGTCAGGCGACAC
>CAKOGF010000346.1:0-11422 GCA_933228935.1 Pemphredon lugubris
GTTTCAACAAGCTTCTCATTCCCTAGGGTGTGGTCTGCTTAAGATTCCATCAGTGCAAGCTCTTTGTTAGTTTCAAAAATAGAAAGGATATGCCATTATTTTTATTACTGTTATTTGCTGCGGCAAAGAGCAAGGCATCCTCAGAGGGTACTTCACACATGGTAATTCTATCTATTTTTTGGGGATGGAACTCAGGTAATACTGGTTGCAAGTTATTGCTTTGGCTGGGGAGCCTGGCTTGCTTATTTGGTACCCTAGGCATTTCCCAATTTTTCATCATCCTGGGTTGTACTACTGCAAAAGTTGGTTGAATTGCTCTGCACAGCAGAACCCATGGACTGAGGTCAATCATACAGCTTGCTGGTGTGCTGTAAACAACCAGTTGAGAAGGGTGGAAAGACTTGGACTTTGTCTTCTCTAAGCATGTGGCTCTGGTGTGTTTGTGGAGAGAGTCTGTGGTGCCTGCGGCCAGCTTAGCTTTGCTATAGGGGCTGTCAAGGTCCACACAGTTGTGCATAATGATATTTTGATAAATTTCAGGAAACCAAGCCTGCTGCTCTTGATCCCGCTGGGTTGAAGGGGGAGAAGTGAAAGCAGGCAGGGCCCACCAGATGATGGGTCCTAACTTTACCAAGGAGGATACAGCCTCCCCTTCCATAGCTCAAGGTACAGACATGGGCAAGGCAGAGTCTATCATTCTATTGATTGCTAAATACAGCACTCAAAGGAAATAATTGCTCTGGCCTGTGGAGTTGGAAAGTAAGGCAGGTTGGCCATTGGCTTGGGAGTTGGTGGTGGTTTCATTAGAACTAGGTAGGCGAGAAGTTGGTGTACTTTCTGTTGAAGATGAGGGGTTAGACAGTGATGTCCTTTAATCTCAAACCAGGTGTCAGAGATTTTGGACGGCTCCTGGTCTTTGATACCAAATCAAGTCTTCCAATTCCCACTGCTCATGGTTTAGTGTGGTGGGTACTCAGTGAAGTGTACAGGACCAAAGGGGGTATCAGAAAGGAAGTAGTACTTGTAGGCATCTGGGTTGCTTGATGGTCCTTGGGGATCTTCTTCTTGCTGGATGGTCTGCAAGCTGGGAGTCTGGTAATGAAAAAGTACTAGAAAAAAATAGAGTAAAATGTTGGTGAACCAAAGGTTCATAACAAAAACTTTATTTGATAAGGATGACAATACTGGATCAGTGGACAGCCATCTTGGCTTTATACCTGTCAGTAGAGGTCTTATCTGGCTCTTCCTCAGCTATCTGGCTGTCAAGTTTGGCTACAGGTTCTTCTGGCTTTTGTTTGGCTCTTTGGTCACTTTTGTGACCATTTTCCAGAAATTTGGTTTGGTCTTCAGCAAGCTTATTAGTTGCTTCATTCCCATTGGTGGTCTGGGGACTTTCTGCAGGGAAGCTGGCTTGGCAATCAATCGATTTCCCATATTGGGAATAACTGGGCATGTTGAAGAGGGACAAGGTTTGGCTTTTCAAACCCAAAACCCCAATAAGGGAATTATCACTGTCTCCTTTGAGATTCAACAATAATTTGGCACTTGGCAGCAGCACCCCCACTGACTTTGCATAGCTTTTGAGGCCCATTTTGGGCCCCAAAAGCCTGGCAGGTGACAGTGGGAGGGTACCTGCACCTGTCCCACCACCATTTGCTTTGGTGAGTGACTGGCAGAAGGTGGGTGCAGTCCCATCACCTACAGCCCCTGCCTGGCGGAAAGTAGCAAGTTCAGCTCCTGTGGCAAGGGCTGTTACAATTGTGACAATGAATGTATGATTTGAGGCCATCCCAGTATGCAAGGACTGTGAAGGGGCTGTCAAAAATTATCTCAGGTGGGGCCAAGCAGTGGAGCTCTTCCTAGACACAAATATAATCCTTGGCATTACCTGTTTGTTTTAACTTACAAATTTCTCAGGTGACAAGAAACTCCAACATTTGTTTTATTAAATTGGTGGGAAAGGCTTCCTGAAACCTATTCCAGTTTCTGACTTCTATAGAGGTATCTTCATGCCATTCTGCTGACCAGAGAGTAGTGTCTTCTATCAGGAAAATGGCTACTTCTGGGATTCAGAAACATCTTGGGCACTGCATCTGTTCTAACTTGTTATGTGCAGCTCTCAACAAGATGTTGGTTTTTTTCTGTGCATAACCTGGTGAAAGACCCAATCTTGACAGCACATAAGTGTGTGGCACTGTGGGCTAGCATGATATTGGGGTCAGTTGCAGGTGTGGGCACTGTTAGACCTCCTGAGGCAGAGATGACATTGAACTGGGCTGTGGGTATGAGTATTCTGTTTCAGAGGGTTAATCCTTCAGAGACCATGGTACCCATGGTGTAGGGTTGACATCTTTTAGAGAGGACATCCATTAGTTGCTGGTGGTGTGCTTCCTGTGTGCAAGTATAGACAGTAATTTTGTCTAAAGGTTGGTAGGATAGGGAAAACCTACCACTGTTGCAACTGTTCTAAAAGCTGCAGTTATAGAAAAGGAAAGAAAGAGAAATTGACTTAAGATATCTTTATTAAAGAAGAGAAAGGGCTTTATACACATTGATAGGCTACCAGGGGGTGGCATGTGGAAAGGGGTTTTATAAGGTTAATCACTGGTACCCATGACTGATCCTATTAGGACAGCATAAGTGGATTAAAAAAGATATTAATTTATGAGATGTGGTGATAAGTGGATTATTGGAGACTGCCCTTATTTGACAATGGATTGAGTCAGGTCAGTAGGCAGATGTCTATCTGACTTGTTAAGGATTTGGTTCATTGCAACAGAAGGCTATTACATTTCTCAATAAATAAAACTATCTTTTCACTTTAAATCTTCCCCTTTATTTCATTCTATTTACTTCCAAGAAGTATATACACGACAGGAGTAACAATTTAAATATATCTTCTATAGAGAGTATACAGCTCTCTATACATGCTTGGGATAATTTGGGCTAGTAAAATCTGATTTAAACATCTCCAAGTTGCTTGATTTAAGGATAATGAATAAAGTTTTAGTTTGAAGTTGTAGAAATTAGATATTATGTCTGAAAAGAATGTAAGACTTTATATTCGTACCCAGATATGATTAAATAATGTGTGCGATCCAGTCATCAAGCAGCTTTACGGAAATAGATCTATTTAATTAAGTACAAGGGTGTATTTTAGCTGTGGGTCGAATATTCGACTATTTATATTGGCAGACAAATACAATTTTTTAAGAGGTAAAACTTTAAATTTAAATTAACATTCATTAGACAAGAAAACTTATTGTAGTTTTAGTCAATTCAACCCTTTACAGATACACGCTGGTTTGTAAAAATTGATAAAGCAAGAGACAATCAAGTTTGAATAAAATACTTTATTCGTAAGATATGAGATATCAAAGCTCGGTGTGGTTTAATTTCTGCTTGCTCTGATGCACAGTTCCTTGCTTCCACTGCTTGTGTGTAATGAAGGGGGCAGGAGCACTTAATAAAACCATTTCAAGGTGTTTTCTCTGTAAGAAAAATGACACGACTTGAGTTTTGGATATGCGTCATATGAGAATGTCTCCAGGGTTTGATGTCTTGAATAAGGCCTTCGTATATATCTTTTTTGACGCCCGTGACATTTCTAAATCCTATCTCGACAGTGTGCTTTTGGGAGACATCAAGAATGGCAGCTAATTGGTCCAATGCGGTGGTGTAGATGTTTTGGAGATCAATGGTGGCTTTGTTCAGTTCCTTTTCAGCTTCCTCTGGCTGTATGGCGTTAACTGGTGGTAATCTCATTAGAATATGGTGGACATCATTGAATTGGCCCGTAATGACATCACCTATAGCGTCAATGATAATTAAACGCATATCGATAAACTCTTGCTTGTCCTTTATTTTCCCTTGGAATGAATGGATGGAGTCATCCAGTTGAGGTCCCTTGTAGCATACCTTGTAGCATACCTTTTCTTCGACATTCTTAGTCATAAAGTAGGGGGTGCTAGGGTTCTCGGCTCCGATGGGCTGATACACAATGGGTTCTTGGGTTGGGTCATACTCACAGCGGACTTGGGACAAAAGGATTCCAGAGAAAACAGTAGAGAATTTCATTTTAATGAAGAAAATAAAATACTTTGAGTTTGTCTAATTATACGCTTCCATTTTAAATCGGGCTTACTTTTGCTGCATATTATGTACAATTCTAGCCATTGTTTCACACGTGATGAAGTTACAGGTCACATTGGCAAATCAAAGCCTATTCTATATACAGTCTACAAACCTGTGAGTATAAATCAATCAAATCAGCTTAAACCAAACATGAAATATATATTCTTAATTAGTATAAATTAAACAATCCTTGTTTTTTGCCTTTAAGCAATTTTGCTCTGAGCTGAGTAAATTTTATTTCAGGTTGACTTGATTTCATGCATTCACAGGTTTAGAAGCTACTACATTCACTTGCGTTTTGTCTATATTTATTATTGATATTTAGACAGAACTGCCATTGTGAAACATACACTCTGAAATATACAGCCAATAACAGGATAACACAATTTAAAAAATGAGGTATGTCATCATCTTATTAATAGATGTGTTTCAGTATATAGATTTCTTATTAGGGTTTCCAGCTAACTGTTATAAAGAACTGTGGTTTATTTTTATATCCAATAAAACTCAACAGACAACATTTACTTAAAACAAATGAAAGCCTTACGCCAATTAAAGTGATGAATCTGCTGACAAGTCAACTGCAAGCATTGCGGAAAAGCTTCAATATGAGGTGTATGTCAACCCCAGCCAGTTTACGTGATCATAAGCCTATAGTTTCCCAATGAAGAAAAAAGAATCATCTACTCTAGGTCTAATCAGAATAGCATGAAACAATATAAAAGATACTAAAATTAACTGAATTGATTCAAAAAGTAGATTTAAATTAAGATTTTTAAAACATCAACTTCTGGAATCCACAGGTAAGAAAATCGAACTTTGAAGAGTCTAAACTCTCCAAATTACAGCCCTTCTTTTATAACCAAGAGTAACCTTGGCTCATTAAGTGTTAGAAAACTGCAGATCGAGGGATCAATTATCCGCCATGAGAAACCCTAAATATCTAATATTAGAAAATTACAGGAGAACATGTGACTTTGGATTTTCCATTGGCCCATGATAATTTGTTGGGTGTTCATCAGATGCTAGAAGTCTAGCTGGGCCGCAGCTCAGAGGCAGCAAGACATTCTTACATCCAGACCAAAGTTTAAGATTGCTTCTATGCTCATAATATAGGGAAATGTGCCATATGACAACAGCACCATCTTTTCATCTAAACTAATAATGTCTGATTGGGAGAAAGATTTAGGAAAAGAACTAGACTTTAAAATAAGCCCAAAATAGTGGTGCCCAATCATTCCGAACACCCTTGATTCCTAAAACCTAATTTCCGAGATTATGGCATCATTTTCAACTTTATATATGTAAATTTACATATAACAAATCATAAATGATGTCAGAAATAATGTTGTAGGAAATAAGGATATAGAAAATGAAGTGGGTACCCAAAATAGTTGCAAAATAAGGGATGCCAGTATTTAATGGTACAATTAACCTTTATACTGGCCCAGTTGCTCAAGTTATTAAAATTTATCTGGAAATGCTGAGATAGAGACTGGCATAGCATTAGGGTGGCATGGCAGGGGTCTAGCTTAGGGTGGGAGTGGTTTTTCTAAGGAATCTTGTTATGTGGCTTTTTATAGAAGGGGCAATTCAACCAAAACATCAGTATAAGTTATGAGGTGGAAGCCTTTGCAGAAGCTATGTTTTTAGACAAGGTTGTACAACTGAGTTTCTATTAAATTGGAGTCAACCATCTACTTGACCACAACCCAAGGCTAGCCAGCCAGTGGATTTCTTCTAGTTAATGGAATTTATCATTTCAATATAATCAGAGATGCCTTAGAAAAATAGGCTGGCAAAATTTTTATCTTATATCAGTTGGCCTTGTGCCCTCATCCATGATAGATTCTTTGTGATGATATTAAAATAGTTCTGCCACTGATAGCTCATAGTTTCTAGAATAAGCTTAAATATATAATATTTGTGATATAAGTTGCATATGTGTGCACTCTTTGGTGGCATGATATTTACTGGATGGTGAATAGCAATCTAACATGTACATTGAAATATGTGTACATTTTATGCCATGACTGATTCAGTACACTCTAAAAAAGTAAAGTTCTGACAGCAAAAGTGCCCAAAGCAGAGGGATTTTTTATTTGGGTGCTTTTTTTGCTGGTACTAAGACTGTTCAAAAATATTAAATCAATCTTATCTATTTCATAAAATGAATTGACAAGGATAAAAAACCAGAAGAAGAAAACTCAAGCAGATTGACCAAAATTAGAGTATGCAAGCACCTATTTAATCTATAGTGTAAATTTATCAATAAAATGTAATCAAAACATAAAGATTGAATTCCAGAAACTTGAACACAAGAAAGCATGTGCAAATAGACTGTAACCTTGACGCATATCAAATGATTATTAATTATAAAAATTGGAAAAAAGCACAAGATCAATATTTTTAACTAGATTAGTCACCCAAATAAACTTAAAAATTAACTGCCAAAACTTTGGGGTCTTGACAGTTTTTGGGGGGTTATTAGTGTTTTATAAAATTCTTTTTAAAGGGTATTTGAATCTAAGGTATGTATGACAGCATGTGTGTTTTCAATTAATGTTTATGGTACATTGATCTGGCAGGCTGCTGTTCTAGATCAAGGGAGGCAATTTGAGAAGGGAGTTACTCAAGTCAATACAGCAAGGTGGCAGTCCACGGTGTACTCTACCAAAAGATGACTGACAGCACAAGTGTCCCATATGTTCCTGTATCACAAAGAGTAGATACAGTTCTTAGATACCATAGAGATCTAGGCCATACAAAAGCACACAACCTATTTGAATTCTTGAAATCCAAGTATTGGTGGCCCTTGCTATATAGAGACACCTTCAAATTGGTGGAACAGTGCAAGATATGTGAAAAGTTTGCTAAGAGCCAAGCACCACCCAAGTCAGTACTTCCTATATCAATAAGCAAATCCTTCAAGGTCTGGGCCCTTGACATTGTGGGACCCATGCCAGGAAAAGCTAACAATAAGAAGTACATTATCACAGCCGTAGAGTACATGACAAGGTGGACCGTGGCCCAGGCAACCCACCAGCATACTGGCAACAATATACAGAGATTCATTGGTAAGGAAATTGTCTCAAAATTTGGTGCACCTGATCTCTTGATCACAGATGGAGGCAAGGAACTCACTGCAGAGAAAACCAATGTATACCTTGCCAAAAAGGGAATCAAGCATACAGTAACCACTCCCTATCATCCCCAAGCAAATGGACAGGTGGATAGGCTCAATGGATCTCTTGTTCAGGCAATAGCTAAACTTTCCACGGATGACCCATCTAAGTGGGCAACTCATCTCCCTATGGCACTAATGGTATGCCAGGTACAGCGTAACACAGCGACAGGCTATAGCCCTTATGAGATGGTCTTTGGCGCCAAGCCCAAGATCAAAACCACCAACAATGTTGCCCATCTTGTTCCACCCAGCAAGATACCAAGCAGAGATGAGCCCCAAATAGCCGCTATTCAGTCCACACAACCAGAAAGGGAGGCCAAACAAGTGAAAGCCATGGAGTGGCCTCTTCTCCAACAATTTGAGCCTGGTGATGAGGTCTGGGTCTTGAACCCAGATAAGTCCAAGCTCCAACCCAAGAAAGTAGGCCCTGCCATCATCCTTCAGGTATACCCAAACAATACCTACCTTGTTCAAGCCCTTGGGAAACAATGCAAGGATAAGGTGATGCATCATGATTGATTACGCCTCTGTAAGGCCAGGGTGAAACAACGGGAAAGCATCATTCCGGCAACAGCACAACAACTTGAGCAGTATGGAGCCAGGGCGCCAGACAACCTACCCCCAGATGTCTTGGACAAAGCCATCTCTGGGACCCAAGGGGGGGAAGGTGTCACAACAAGCCTAATTCCTAACAAATCAATTAACAATTCAATTGGCTTGATTCAACCCATTGCCAAATGAAGGCAATTTCCCATATCCACATCCTGTTATAGCGCCACCAGATACCTAGCCAAATAACCCACCTATGTCACTCTAACAGGATCAGTCATGGGAACCTCAGTGCAACAGGACAAACCCTCCTTCCACATGCCACCCCCTGTGGTCTAGTAAACAGGTATAAAACCCCTCTTTTCTTCTCAATAAAAATCATCAAAAAACTCAATTTCTTTTTCCCTTTTTACTGCAGCCTTAGCGCAGTTATAACAATCATATAGTTCTTGCTGTGGCATTTAGGGGCAGAAGATTCTTACTATATGTGGCACTATTCCTTCAAAATAAATGTTGATCTATTTATGGGTTAATGATGCAAGTCCCCCCTTTGCATGAATCATCTTGGTCTTCTTTGACTGTGAGTCTTAGGTGGGTCAAGTCAAACTGGAGCCTTTTTTGAAGCTTAAAACCTTTCAGGTAGGCTTACCATGCAGCTTTGTCATTAAAATTTCTATAAGTTTTTATGAAATAAGAATGTATTTGATTTTAAAATGCTGTAAATTTTGGGGCAGGAAGATGTTCTGTCAATTATTTTCTGTCAACCAATTTTCCATCAAACTGACAGAAAATTGGTTGAGGGAACTCATTTTTAAATATTTTTTTATTAAAAATTTGTTTCAATCAGCTTAGTTTCATATATGATTAACTTAAGCTAAAAATCATTTTTTTAAGTTCCACATGCCATTTTTTGTCAAAGGGCTAAAAATTGAATTTTTTATATTAACTTATTATATAAAAAATGAAAGAAAAACCAAAAAAATGGTACAGATTTTAATGACAATTGAAAACAAACTGATTTTCCGTCAAACCTAAGAAAATCAACCCAGCATCAAATTACACTAATAAAAAACATGATTATTTTATTATTTTTATTATTTTATTTTTTAATATGTATTTAAAATTAAATAAATAAAAGATGATATAAATTGCTATTGAAAATATTAAAAAAATAAATATTTTTATTATATTGTTATACATATTAGCCATAAATTATAATAAATTTCATTAATAAAAGCTTAAATGATAAGGCCCAAAACACTATGTTTTTGGGCCCCAACTTAATGATTTTGGCTTTTCTGGGCCAGTTTTTCCATCAAATCATAGGGATTAACAGGTACAAGTCTCAAAATTATTAAACCCTTAAGTGTTTTTAGACTATTGAAACATATGACTGATTTTCTGTCAATCACAAAAAATAGCCCCAAAAACATTTTAGCAATTATTTTTCAATAATCAAATAAGCTTCATAAATGATAACAAATGAGAACTAAAATACAAATAAAACAAAGTCCCAGAAAAATACTATAAAACACCCCTAAACCCCCCGCTAAATATTAAGAATACTTACAATATCATACCAAAGTTATCTGGTGAAGCACCCTTTAAATCACCAAAGTTAAAGGCTAACAAGAAATACTATCAAATTTACTTGTAACCACACAACCATCAAACACCAAACAACTAAAAACAAGACAATAAAAAATAAACCAATAAAAAACCAAATAAAAACAAATCAACAAAAAAGAAAAGTAATAATTATATCAACAATGCTCCACAAGAAGCAATTCAAGGCAGCCAACAAGACCAAGGATCCCACCACCCAAAAGCCAGAAACCAGCCAAGCTTCTGAAGGATGGATAACAGACAACTCCACCAGCAGCTCCTCAGATAGGTCCTTCTACAACAGTGCTGGGGATGAAACTCCCATCAAAAGCCACAGGTCAAAAGAAGAAAAGAAGAAATAAGATGCTGCCAAGAAGTCCACAAAAGAAGAAGCCACCAAGAATGATGAAGTTTCAAATAAAGAGGATGATCAGAGCAAAGAGAGAAGTTCCTCCAAGGCCACCCAAAGCCCCATCTCAGCCTCAACTTCAACTGCAAGCAAGGAAAGGTCACCCAAAAGAAGGATCAGAAAGGAGGTTCCTGGCTTTGAGCCAGATAGGGTCAAGAACTTCTGTGACAAGGATGGAAAATTCATCATCCCAAATGAGCTTTCCACCTTCTTCTTCATGTTAAATGCCCAGGAAAGGCCTGCTGTAGTATATGACGGGTACTACTTCTACAGCAACAACAGCTTCAGATCAGGTGTTATCAAGCACTTCAAATGTGAGCACAAAGGGTGCCCCACAATGGTTGTGACTAACCAGTTTGAATTCCTGAAAACCCTCCTGAAGAGCATGACCATCCTCCCCCAAAGATCTATTCAAGCGTCTAATGGAGTGGTACCTCATCAACAATATACCCCTCAAATCAAATATGTCCTCCTCTGACATAGCCACTCATGCCCTAGCCAACCTCAACAACCCCCAACAGTCCATGGTCCACACCTACTATCAACTTGTCAGGTTCATCACCAATAAGAGAAGAGATGTATCCATCCCCACCAGCAACCCTGAAACAGCAAGGGATCTGGTCATTGATGAGTCCCTCTTCCTTCTACATGAAGATCCAAAAGAGGTTGAGGAGAGGATGATCATATATGCTACCAAGAAGAATCTGCAGGTGATCAAGGATCAGGAGGTGTGGCTTTCAGATGCAACCTTTGCCAGTTGCCCTAAGATCTTCAACCAGCTCTGGGTTATCCATGCGGAAGTAGAGGAGAGAGTGGTGCCTCTCATCTACTGCCTCATGATTGGGACCAATAGTGAGAGCTATGTGCGTGCCCTGAAGATCATCAAGCAAGAGATGCAGAAGATAGCTCTGGAGGAGCAGGAAGCCAAGGTCACATCAGTAGGAAGACCACCCAAGGACCCCATCAGCTCAATCTGTCTCAAGAATCCTAAGCTAGTCCTGCTTGACTTTGAGGCTGACCAGTCAATGGCGTTCAAGGAGGTGTTTGGGTGTGCAACCCAAGGATGCTACTTTCATTTCCGCCAAGCCTGCCTCAGAAAGCTGAAGACCTTCAAGGAGCTGTATAAGAATTACACGTCAGATACTTCTGGGATGACTAAGCAGATAATTGGGAGGTACCCAGCAATGTGCTTCCTGAAGAAGGATGACATCTTGAAGGCAGTGAAGCTCCTGGATGTTGATGAATGGAATGTGGCCAACTGTGAGCTGATAGCAGGGTTTGTTGAATACTTAAAAGATCAATGGACTGGGAAATTTGTGGAGAAGAGATATGGGCCTGGGAAGAACAAGATCATCTGGAACTACGTGGAGTCTGTCTTGACTGAGGGTACCAAGACTACCTCTACTCTGGAAGGATGGCACAACCACTTTGCCAAGTCATTGTTGTGAATGGCAACATTCAGACTGTTTCGATTTTGCCTGAGTTGGGTTCGAATCTTTGGGAGGATTTGAAATCCTTATCTTTCGACTTTGGTATGC
>CAKOGF010000347.1:0-11416 GCA_933228935.1 Pemphredon lugubris
CAGTAGAATTTATGGCCGCTGCCAGCCTCTAGCCTTATGCCGAATCACTTTTATTATTACTTAGCCATCCTTTGGACCAATAGCTTATCAGTACTTGCTTTTGCTTCTCGACTATATCTCAAAGCACTCCTGATTGGCCTTTTTATGCTCAGCTTTTCTAAGCTCGGCTTGAGCCTTCCTTTAGAGGCGGGGTGCCATGCGAAGAGGTGCAATTGTCACTAGCAAGCAAGTGGCAATCCATCTCATCTCTTCGGTGTAAATTTTCGGTGTCGCACTACCCCACAACCTTAGCTTCACGCAATCAGCTTTCTATTGGACTTTAACCGGTACTCCTGCTGATTCTTGCTATCAAACCTCAGCAGGCCTTGTACTATCCTAATATTTATGTCCCTACGTAGAAGCGGACAAAACGGGTCCTTGAGAGCCCCAGCCACTTCGACTATTAACAAACCTCAAATGGTCTCTTCGCAGACTTCATCTCGTCCTAATGAGAATGGCTCATTTGGCGCCAACCGGTACTCGGTATCGGCCTTTTATTCTATGGCTGCCGAGCATGATCCTGAAGTCAATGACGATCTTGCAATAGGTATGAAGCATCCTTCCGCCCTTTAATAAACATAAATTAGCCCAAAAGGAGCTTTCTGATCTCAAGGCTCGGATATCTGTTCAATCAAAAAAGAACTTTGTCCTTGAACGCGATGTACGCTATCTTGATGGGCGTATTGCTCTTTTGATACAAAATCGTATGGCCCTTGACGAAGTCAAAGTAAAGTTGCATCTAATATTTTTACTAAGCGCTGCTTTAAGGATATGGCAGTTCACCTAGAGGAGAACGATTCCATCGAAGGTATTTTCCCTGATGACCGTAGGCGCCAGGTACATTTTTATTTTTACCTTGTGAATAATCTTTCAGCAATATGGAAATCTATTTTTCTTGCTTCAAGCCGAACCTCGACATGTTGCCACTCTCACCAGACTTGTCAGCTTGACTGAAATTGATACACTTCTACAAACTGTCATGTTTACGCTGTATGGAAATCAATATGAAAGTCGTGAAGAGCATCTTTTACTCACAATGTTTCAGGTATGCTACGATAAACTTTTCTCCCTGGCAGCAATAATAATCTTTTGTAGTCCGTATTATCGGCACAATTCGATGCTGCGACGGAGTTTGGGAGTCTCCTCAGAGCCAATACTCCTGTTTCTAGAATGATGACCACTTACACTAGGTATTCTTTTAAGGCAACAGTTTTGATTTATAATCTTTAGACGTGGTCCTGGCCAAACTTATCTGAAAAGTGTGCTTTCTTCTCGCATTAATTCTATTATTGAAGATACTGAACTTAATCTTGAAATCAATCCCCTGACAGTATTTATTTTGCCAATCTTTTTTTTTGACATTTTAGGTTTATGACGAAATGATTCGCGATGCAGAAATGAATGGCGAGCCAGCTCCTCCAAAGGGGGTAACACCAGAGCAGGCTGCCAACAACCCCCAAGTCAAAGCTATTGTTGGCCCTCGGATAGAAAAGCTTACTGAAGTGGCTACTGGTTTTCTTGACACAATCCTCAACTCTTTAGATGCTGTGCCCTACGGAATTCGCTGGATTTGCAAGCAAATTCGCTCCTTGACTAAAGTAAAGCCATCAGCTAGATTTATCCTAAAGTCTCGTCCTTAGCGTAAATATCCTCAAGCGTCAGATTACTCTATATGTACTCTGATCGGAGCATTCTTTTTCCTCCGCTTCCTTAATCCAGCCATTGTCACCCCCCAAGCCTACATGTTGGTTGAAAAAACACTAGTCAAGCATCCACGACGTACTCTTACACTGGTATGTCACATTATAAGCTTTGTCTGACTTTTAGGTGGCCAAAATTGTCCAGAATTTAGCCAACAAACCCACCTACTCGAAGGAGGCTCACATGATGGCTCTCAGTCCTTTTATCGAAAACAACAAGCCTAAAGTCAATCGGTTTTTAAATGAGTTGTGTGAAGTTGGGGATTTTTACGAAAGTCTCGAGGTAAACCTTTGCCTTTGATTTTACCCACAAGTACAGATGGACCAATATATTGCCTTATCTAAAAAGGATCTTGTGCTCAACATCACGCTCAATGAAATGTTCAATACTCACGCCTTGCTAGTGCAGCATATGGACGCTCTGGTACGGAAACATTCAATGCAAAGCTGACCTTTTAGGCCCCTAACGAAGACCAGCGACTCCGGATATGCTTGGAGGAGCTTGGTGCGCCACCGCCGCAGGTTCCCCGTTACGAGAATAAGACAGTGGAGCTGCCACTGTTCAGCCGATTCGAAACCCCCATCGAAGGTAATTTGCCCAAGGGTTTGCACTTACATTTAGGTCTTGGAACGTTTCCCATTGACATCAACATCACCAAGACGGATTTGCTATACATGGAAACAAAGTCCATATTTGTTCAGATTCTGCGAGCAATGCCACAGCTAGCCCAGAACGAGCTGAGTCTTCCCGAGGCAGCTAAGCACGCTTCAACTAGCAAGGATCCTGCGCTTGTGCGAAAGGGCATAAAAGTCTTTGATATGCTTAAGGAGCTTGAAGAACTAGGAGCTGTTGATCCCAACGACGCCTATAAACTAATGACAGAGGAAGTCCAGCAGGTAACACTTAATCTCTGCATAAGCTTAATTTTCTAGGAAATCGCCCATCTTGGGAATTTGCGAGAGAAAATCAAGGAGGAATATGAGTCTTTGGAGGCGGTGTTCAAGGCTATCTGTGACCACAACAATTACCTGCGCTGTCAGCTCGAGTCATACAAGGCTTATCTACAGAATGTGCGGTTCCAAACAGGTGGTAGTGGAATTAAAGAAAAAGCCAAGCCACAGGTCCTTGGCCCGTACAAATTCTCCCATTTCCAGCTCGAGAAAGATGGGACAATCGTGGAGTCCAATATTCCTGAGAATAGGTATGTTATCTTTCCAGCGTTTCTGACAATTTAGGCGCAACAATATCTACTTCAATATCTTTTCGCCTGTTCCGGGAACATTTATTATCGCACTGCATTACAAAGGTAAATGGCAATCTATGGAGTTCCATAGCTTACTTCTTAGGCCGAGAAAAGCCCATCCTTGAAATGGATCTTAAGTTGGACGATCTTCTGGAGAAGGTATAGTTTAACTTGGTTCTACATCTAATCCAATCAGCAACAAGACAATGTGCATTTGTTAGATCTTGAGTATGTGCAGCTTAATGTTGCAAAGCTCCTTGCCCTTCTCAGGCGGACTTTCATTAAGCGATAGCTTGGTAGCTATTTGTTCCCTCAACTGGATTTGGGGGCTGCTTATTTTTAACCTCATTTGACCCTAGCTTCCCTAGCATTATCCTCTGTAGCCCTATTTCTGACTAATTGCCCAAAATTCCCTACTTAATGCTGGATTTAAATATCTCCCCATGCCTATTAAAGAAAGCTCCTAATTCATGGCCTAGGCTAGCTTGGACCAAATGGCAGCTATGGCATTGTATAATACGTAAGCTCTTCAGGCTTTTGGTTTATTCAATGCCAATTTCCCAAAATGATTAGACTAAAGAATTCTCTTCCCATCTGCATTTGTAGTTTTTCTCATCTCACTCCATATGAAATTTCCATATCCTCAAGTCTAGCCTTTTAAAAACCAGACAGGCCTTTAGCTACGTGTCGATACACTTAATTGTTGGGTAAACTATTTACTTACTGTAGTCAATTCCACTATCTCCAAGTGGCTTAATTACAACTCCTCTTGCCAAGCATCAACATTTCCCGACATTGAGATTTGCCTGTTCTCTCTCGACATATAAACAAACTCCAGTAAGCCTTAAAATCCTTGATTTAAAGACCTGTTCTAAATGGCCACTGGATCTTTAATTTATAACTATACATACAAACGCACAATCAGCCTCGATAAATTGAATTGCGTCTATATGGCAAAACTGGAATAGGAGCGAAAAATAAGTCTTGGAAGTATGACGACACCAATTATAAATTATTTTGATCTGGTGAATAGCACAATTGACCAGCTTTAGGTGCTCCGTCAAAATGAAAGCACTTCCTGCACAAAGTAGCTGTATCAGAAATAGGATGTGAAAATGCTATTATTTTCAGACATGGTGCCGACACATCATTTATCAAGATCCGGCTACAGCAGATTGAAATCAAATCCCCTTTTACTTGAATCTGATAAAAATCAACAACTTGAGATCTTGAGCTGTATTCTCAAGATTGAGTTTTATTCCGATTCACTATATTTTCGTAAACGTGTTAGGGCTTTAGAGACAGCATCCCAAATTTTGACAGCATATTTCATAGCCTACTCTTCAACCAGCACAATTCATGCAGACTGAGGTGCAATTTTCGGAGGCTGATGCAACTGGGTCTAGGGCTACTTCGGCCGGTTTCTAGCTCTGGGGCACGCATTTCAAAGATTTGTTTAAAAATTCAAATATTAAGATGTTCCATTTTGGCTGTAGTGGTCCTGAGCTGGAAGCTAGCTGGGGCGGAGCATCCCTAACTGTGGCATAAAAGAGTTGGGGTATAAATGTATCTGGCCTAAATCAAAAGCATGCGCAGATATCTAAATAGCCACGATCATCCCTACCCTAGACGAAAAACAATGCTTTCAAGAAATGGTGATGGAAAATTTGACAAAAAGGATCCTCTGAAGATAACTTATTGAACATAAGGGATCGATTATTCAAGAAAAAGTAACATCACGACTATGACATTATTTATGACCAGATCATGTATCCTATATCTTTAGTATATCAGCAGTCTCGGGATATTATTGCAGGTGGATTAAATTTTTGCTAAACCCCAATGTCAAAAGCACCTAACAGTATGGTTTCTCTCTAGAAAGATCACAGCAAGCCTTGAGAAATCTGCTGTTACATGGTTAAGTTACTTATTTTGGCATGCAACACTTGGTAGGCAACAGTATATTGAAAACAGCATCTCAAATTATGCCATCTTGAAAAACAGCATATCAAATTTATGCTATCTCAAATTTATAATAGAAATGGCATCTCAAAATAGCATTTCAAAAACAGCATTTTGAATCACACCATCTCAAAATTATAGTAAAACAGCATCTCAAAAACAGCATTTCAAATAGAAAAAAAATAAAAAAATATAATAATAAAAAATAATAAAATAAGAGTAGACTAAAAAGACCCTCAGGATTTCATTTCTGCAATAAAAAAAGGAGGTTAATTTGAGGCAACATTGCAATGTAAACCATCAAAGTCAAAAAAGCCAAAAAGGCTTCTTTGACCTTGTTGTTTGCAAATTAAGCTATATATTATATCTAAACTATGCTAAAAGCTACTATATGTATGTATTAGTAAGAATAAGCAAAAAAAAACAATAGCAAAGTGAGGATATATTGGAAAAAGCAATTAGACATCCTTGGATAAAGCAACAGAGATGGACTGGAGGGACTCAAGTTTTCTGTCCTTGGCATAGTACTTGATCACTGCCTTGCTGACTTCTTGGTACTTGACCACAGCCTTGGTCTGCTTGGGAGGGCCATCCTTTGTTCTCATTCCAGTCTTGAACTTGCAGGCAGAGATGGACTGCTGGGTCTTCAAGTGGGCCATGATCTTGTTGAACTTAGGCTTCTTGACCCGCACCCTGGTAGCAAACTGGCTATACCACCCTTCAAGAGAAGAAGTGGTCTTGATCAGGCCATCCTTAACCTGTCTGAAGCAGTTCCAGCTGATGTTATCACCTCCCTTTCTGATCCGGCGCGCTCCTTGGAAGACTCCAATCCATTGAGTCTCAAAGTACTCAATAAAGAGACCAAAGGTTTCCTGGTTGGCGGTGATATAGGGATGGTACATCAGTGCGTCATAGAAGGCATTTGACTCCTCTTTCCTCACTAGAGCCAGGGCAGCAAAGCAATTAAAATCATCCTTTGCCTCATAGGTACCATCAGCATTAATAAGCTCATTAGGAGCAGGGACCTTTTGTAGGCGGCGGCAGAGGGCTTGGTGGAAGTAAAAATAACATCCCTGGGGGGAGCTCTTGAAGACCTTGATAAAGGCATTGGCCTGGGCTTTCTCAAAGTCAACCACAAGGTGGGTGTGGTAAGGCATACTCTCTGCTTCTTTTCTGGGGGCTTCTTCTTCTTCCTGAGAGGGGGTTCTTCTTCTTTCATCCTCTGGTCTCCTTGGGCGGCTTCTCAAGAGTTGGGATGAATTCATCCAGTTTACTCTTGAGGATGGTCAGGGCAGAACATAAGTGTCCTGCTTCTTGTTGGGGAGGAAATAGAACACCAAGGAAAGGACTAGGTTGCCTACCTGTCCGTGAATGTTCCAGAGCTGACTGAAGAGCTTGGGGCAGGTGGAGAAGGTCCTGTCAGCTAGCCAGGTGGTGCACATTAGTAGATTTTGCAAATCCTGACTGGTGGCAAAGCAGATGGTGTGCTCCTGGGCATCAATACCATCATCATGGAGGAGGAACTGCTCTCCATGCTTTGACAGCTTCTGCTCATCAGTCAAGATAAGCTTGTCAATAGAGGTGGCACTGACTCCCTCTGTGCTCTGAGTGTACCTCTGGTCTGTAAAGTACCGCTGCAATTTGCTTGCATCACCAACAGAGGCAAGTTGTGAGTCATTGAGATGGAGGAGGGCTTCATTGACAACCTCAATTGAGGTTTTATCCCTGGTGGTTGAAAAGAACTGGCGGAGGTACCAGCGTATAAGCTGGTACAAGACATCAAATGGCTCAGCACAGTCATGGTCAACTGCAAGTGCCTGGAATTGGGTGAAGCCATAAGTAGTGAGGCGGGCAGGACAGCCAAGGCTTCTTCTCTTCATTGCAGCTAAAGATTTACCCCTTATAGACAAATCCAGCACCACTTTTTTTGGTCATGATGGGGTAGGCCTCAGGGTAGGTGGTGGGGACAACAAAGGCACCATGCCTGTTGCAGATGTTGCCAATAGCATGGATATCCCACACTTTGATATCAGCATCCTGTGAAGTTTTGGGCTCAGGCTGCTTGTCTTCTTGTTCAGGCTCTGATGTGGGAGTGGAGTTGTGACTGAGGTGGAACTCCTCTTGAGGGTTGGAGGGGGAGTACACAAAAGGGGAGTGGGGAGGGGTGGGGATGGGTTCTTCTGGCTCAGGTGAGAGGGTGGGGTCTTGGAAGGTCTTTTAGCCTTAGCAGGCTGCTTCTTTGGGGATGTCTTGGTCTTTTTTTCTTTGGGGGGGTTGGTCTTGTCCTTGGGTGCCTTGGACACAGCTTTGAAAGTGGACTTGGGAGGCATCTAAGTGTGAATTAGTATCAAAAAGTCATATTTATGGGGCCAACTTTTAAAGCAAAAAATATAGTTGTCAGTATAAAATATATACATTTTTATTACATATTCTTGTAGAAAAAGATAAATAGTATTATGTCTTAAAGTTTGAATTGTTTTTACTATGTAAGGTGAAACCTTTATACTAGGGCAAAAGTATGTAAAAAAACTATGATATTTAGTAAAAACTGCCATTTGAGATGGTGTTTTCAAAATGCTGTAGTTGTGATGGTGTAAGCCAAAAACATAGGGATTTAGTATATTTTTTATTTTAAATTAAAAAATTAAACTGGTGCTATAGAAAACGTACTAAAGTTTAAACCTATAATTTATTAAAAATAGATTATGCAACTGGGCTTAAAAAGTACCCAGTTGTTTAGAGAAGGTCAGAAAATAGATATCTGTTAGGTTTGTTATGATTTCTTACAATATTTAGATAAGTGACTTTGTTTGTGAAAAAATGCTTTTATAGTGTTGAGCCCAAGAATTGAGATAGGGAATTCAAAATGACATATTATTGTTACATATATAATTTTACCTTATTTCATCCTGTGAATTGTGCAAGTGAAAGTGATTGGGCTGTACAGAACCCAGTGGAAATCAAGATTGTGTAAATTGAGATGGCACAATTCATGGCTTCAATATAAAATTCACTAGTAATTTATTTTATTTCTGAGCCTAAATTAAACATGTATATTAAAGATAAGCAATAAATTATATATAGAAAATATTAATTAAATGAATAGATGTATGGTCCTAGTATTAGGAATACTATATTGGCACTGATTTAGGCTCATATTTTTATTATTCTCATTGGTTAATACTATGGCGCACTGGTTGTTACTGTGTAATATGCTCTATTTTAATGATCATATGGGAATATTTTATTTGATAATAGATGGCGTGATTTGAGATGACATAATTTTGAGATAGCGTAAACAGGCTCTACACTATGTGATTTGTTATGCAATAAAGTTAGTTGAATAAGCTTTTATTAATTTCAATTGTAATGACAAAATTGAGATGCCATATTTTTGAGATGACAAAAAATAGATTTATACTCAAAATTTAACTATTTTATAGTTTATTTTATTTTTTGGCTTTCAAAATACTAAACGCAAAAAACACCATCTCAAAAATAATTTGAGATGGCATAGCCTACCCAACACTTGATCAGAATTCTGCTGGTACCAGAAAGTATAGTGGCCAACTGAGAGTTGGCTATGATGATAACACTTAAGCTTTTTTGGCACTTTAGGAAAAACGACTGTAAATTTATAGATGATAATTAGTTTATTCAGGTTGAGCCTTTCAATTAAAAGCTAATAACTAGGAGTTATTGCCCATATAATGCAATGCTCCCTACCTCAATAAAATTTTAGAAGATAAATGGTTTGATTGACAGCTCCTATTTTTCATGAATTTCCTTGAGATGATTTTAATGTAGATATTAGCTTTGGTTCCTAGGCTAGTACAACTAAGCTCAAGGTGTTATCAGGTCAAATTTAATATGTGACTCAATATCATATTTTTGCAACATGCCTAAATTCTCACACACTAACCAAGAACTTAACTTGAACTGTTTTTAAATAAAAACAACTATCAATAAAACCCCTTATCAATGATACCTACTATTTCCACCAAGTCTGTTCCGCTAGTACTGTCCTAATAGAATCACTCTCCTCTTCACACATATCACACTGAAGGCGCTTGTAAAAAAGTCAAATATAAAACTTTGGACTTGGAAAATCCTCAGTTGGATACTTGACTAAAAAATTGCCTATTAAAGAATTATTTGTCCATACTAGTTTCACTTTGGACTTTTCAAAAATCATTTCCCTTATAGATCACCAATTGGCTTACTAAGCTTAAGAAATAAACCCTGTACAGCTATTGAAGTTATATTTTAGAAAAATAAAATTGCTTTCAACACTTTTTATTTTCTGAATTTAGAAAATGTTGGAAACCCATTTTTATTCTTTTAAAGAAAGGCTTGAATTAACCATCTTTCAATTTTTGTTTCCCTATATAGCCATCATACTAAAACCTTTTGACAGTTTTGCACAATGATGTACTTTGCTTTTTCCAGATGTGAGCCTGCGAATCATGATCTTTGCTACTAGAGCAACGGCTTGAATTTTTTTGCCTATTACTTTTGTGACAGCATGGTTCATACCCACCCAACGTCATAGTACTTTTATCTCAGGGCTAACTACTGATTTTATGCTACAAAGATATAGTAGATTCTTTCAGGTAGTAAAGTGTTATCTACAATTAGTTAGCCTTTTATTAATTGAATTCAACATGTATCTTCATGTGTAGTTTTAAGCTATTATTGGGAGAAGAATAATATAAAACAAATGAGGTAAAAAACTTTATTTTATTTAATAACTAAGTAGATGATAAAAAATTAAAAATAGCAAAGGATCGAAAAATCTTATATAAAGAGGTAGCTTCTCTTATAGCCCCTGATGAACAGGGGGGATTGTTCTGTATTAATCTAGCCCCCACACCATGCCTTTTTTTGGATAGATGCATAATTCTAAAAAAAGAATTAGTACAGCTCTAGTTCTAAGTACATCTTTTTTGGCCTATTTATAAGTGATATCATAATCTGTCTTATAGCCTTAATTGCACATTGAAGGTATGTTGATCATATTGAAGAAATAATTTAATCTAATTATAAATTCATTGTAGCATTGATTAATGAGATGGACAAAGGGTGAGGCCCAGTTGATCTAATTCATAAAGATGCAGCAGGAATGTGATAAAGAGCATAAAATTATTAGTACTCTCTTTCAATAACGATATAATTTCTTAACATTTTTTCTTGATATGTTGCACACAGTGCAGTTAAAATAATATATCAACTTAAATTAAGATAAATATTACTGTGATTGACTTGAACTTGTTTGATTAAGAATATGAAAGGGTATTAGTTATGCTGGTTAAAAATAGTTGGCACATTAATGATAGTAATTATAAATTTATTTGATGGCTTTATAAAATCATAATTGAGGCTGAACCTAAAACAAAAGTTATGGATCTCAAAATTCAGGTTACTTGGGCCAGGCAGATTTTCAGTCAATTAATTTTCCAACAACAGATTTTCTGTCAAATTTGATCCAACTATAAATTTCTTCTTATGTAACTTTTTTATTTTTACAAAAACAAAAGACTTAAAAGTAAAAATAAATAAAGCTTTATTTATAAATTTTTATGATTCAAAAATTTAAAACTTTGTTTTGAGTTTTTACAAACAAAAATAACTAAATTAACTTTTGCTGGAAAACTGGTGTTTTAACTAATTAACTGATTCAACCAATAATTGCGGGCACAGAGCCCAAATGAAATGAGCCAAGTCTCAACACAAACACATGGGAGCGTGGAACAATCAATTGATTCATTCCTGGCATAAGTTGTCCCATATCCCAATGTCCAGGATAGCTTATTATTTACCTCCTAGTAGTTAATGTGCAACTAAAAGAGTCCTTGCATGTTCAATTTATATCATAATTATTCTGAATGTTAGTTCATCCTAGAAACTATGGGTCATCAGGGGCATCACTAATGAAATATCATCTAGAAGAATTCACTTTGGATTGGGCCACAAAGCCAACTGCCCTAAGATAAATAGGCCAGTGGTCTATTTGTCTAAGGCAGCTTTGATTAGGTTAAGAACAATCACCTCTGACAACTAGTAGTCATCTGCTGACTAAATGGCATTGGGTTGTGGCTCAGGTAGATGGCTGACTCTTATATAAAGAGGGACCCAGCTATACAGCCTTTTATTAGACACAGCTGCTGTGGAAGGCCTATATAATGATAACACTTCCTTGTAAAAACCACCTCCTCTCAGACTGAATCTACTGCTGTAGATGCCCTAATGCTACTTTAGTCTCTATCTTAGCGTTGTAAGCTAACTTGGAATAATGTGGGCAGCTGGGCCAGACCTGATATTAATAAAGACTATTTTATCTTAGTCTGTCTATTCCTTGGGCTTATGATAAAGCATAACCCTTTCCTTGAACCTCTTCAGCAACTAAAGCTATTAGTTAGAACAAAATATAGTACTGTTGTCATACATTACAACTCTCTGTAGTAAGATAAG
>CAKOGF010000348.1:0-11410 GCA_933228935.1 Pemphredon lugubris
TTGATATGCTTATGCCAGCCCTCTAAAGATGAAGTAGTTTTCATCTCATCCTTAAGCACAGCCTGGTAGCAGTTCCAGTTGGCTTTAGCTCTGGGTCTGCTCTGGCGTGTAGTGACCTTACATCCAACCCACTGTGGCTCATAATATTCAATAAAAGGAGTAAATGCAGTCTCATGATTTATGGCATATGCATCTTTGCATAGAATTTCAAAGGCCTGTTCTGTATGCTCATTCTTAATGAAAGCCAGGGCTACAAATTTATGAATCAGAAACTTACACTTTCCTTAGGTATCCAAACAGAAAAGCCTGCTGATCTCAGATTGCCCCTTCAGCTTTCTATTAACATCCTTAAAATAGTAAAAAAACATCCCTAAACTTTTCCATCAAAGGTCTTTATGAAAGCGTTATATTGGGCTGCTTAATACTTCATTATTATAGTTTTGGGGCCAATAGCTCTACCCTGAGACTTCTTTTATGCAGTAAGGGTAGCCTCATCCTTGTCTTTTTTTATAAGAATTAGCTCTTTTTGTAGGGCCAGGGGTAGTATTTTTATTAATAGACAGGGCCTTGATACCCTCCCAAAGAATCTTGAAAGCCCTGGTATAAATTTCTTTAGTTGCCCCGGGGAGCAAAAAGTAAGAAAATGAAACCACTTTGCCTTCAACAAGAGAATGTATAACCCATAGCTGGTAAAAGAGACAGGGGCATACTGCAAAAGTTCCATCACATAACCAGGTTTCAGAATCTCTTAGCTGCTCTAAGTTTTGCTGTGTAGCATAGCATATAATCCTTGCTTCAGCTGTAGGTCCATCATCATGTAGAAGAAATACCTCATCTTCTTCAAACATCTTCAGCTCTTCTGTCAGGATTAGATCACCTTGAACCATGGCACTTTTTTTTCTGGGGCAGATGTCACAGCACTTATTGCATATATACTTTACTAACTGCTCACGGTCAGGAATAAGCTTGAGGTTTTCATTGCTAAGATGCTTGGTAGCATTTACTGCTAGATCAGAGGCCTTTATATCTTTTGAGACTGGAATCATTTGATAGAGGTACCACTTTAGAAGTTTTTCAAGAAGATTTGTAGGTGGGTTACAGGTGTGTTCACCCTTTTCACTGGTAGCTTTGTCCCAACCTTCAGTATTAATTCTGGCAGCACAACTTCTGTCTTCACACACAAAATGCTTGCTTCTTCCACTTCTTCTCTGATTGTTGCAATTAAAAATGTAGCCATCACTAACAATACTTGCACCTCCTTTGACAGACATAAGGGGAAAAAAGCGAGGGAATTTCTTTGGAAGCTTGAACTCACCCTTGACATTGCATATGTTGTGCACCTTGAGAGGATCCCAAGGCCCAATGGGTGCTTGATGATAGTCAGAAAGATACTCAGCAGGCTCTTCTTTATTGACACTGGATGAAGAGGATGGGGGTGATGGCTCAGCAGATGATGGAGGTGATTGTTCTGGGGTGGAGTCATCAGGCTTTTTGGACTGGGAAGGGCTTGAATCCTTGGTGCTATCATGGTCTTCAGGGTCCATGGGAATCTTTTTTCTTCCTTGTTTGTTTATAGGGATCTCATCTCCTTCAGACTCATACCAACTTGGAGAAGAAGAAGAATCAGGGGAGGGCTCTTTTCTTGATTCTGGACTTTTCTCTTTTGGCTTCTGCTTTCTGGAGGGAGCTTTGGCTATCTTTTTGCCTAAAGTAGAGCCCTGTGCCTTTTCAGAGGCTTTAGGTATCTTTGAGGCAGGTTTGGGGGGGGGGGTTTCAGGCTTTTTTGATGATTTATCCTGTAAAAAAATGAATTAATAATCATAAACTAATAAAAATTAGATAAATATAAAATAAAACATTATTATTTTCATTTTATTGTGAGATAATGATGAAAGGAGATATTTCTAGTTGTTTTGAGGGTTGAATCATCAATATAAATATTAAAATATAGAAGTTGAAAATAAAAAGTTGACTTTCTTACAGTCAGCATGGTTAAAAAAAGTGAATATAGGCTGTTGACATAAAAAAGTTACTCAATTATGACTGTCGACATACAGACAATCAGCATAATTAAGGAAAAACACTATACAAATCCACTATAAAGCTTGCTTAGGATCTAGCGGAAGTTGATTTTTAGGCTAAATATTGGTTAATTTTAAATATTAAAATTTTAAATCTTTTTATGTATAAATTTTTGAAATAAAAAATAGAAATTGTAGAGAAAATCATAAAGTACACTACTGAGTACTTTAGACTACAATATCATACCATTATAATGGTGCTTTTTGTTAAGCGGCAGTGTTTTACTAATGAAACAGGCAAGGTGTCAACATGGTGACAGTCAGCCTTCCTTTATATTAGTTTTACTATGTAATTTTGCTTAATTTATGTCCCCTTTGTTTGCTTACCTGGCCTCCTTTGTTATGATTTCAAAGGCATGTTGATTTGACATAGAGTCGACATTTTATTTACATATATAAATTCTATTTTTAACATATGAGTTTGAGCTTAAGTTAATTTACGGAATTAAACTAAAATAAATACAATGAATATAACATAGCAATAAATAGCTTCATAATACAAAGAAAATTATGAAACTTAATGACAGGCTTTGTTTACTGTTTAGCTTATTATGAGTGTAATAAAAATCTAAAATAAATAGAGAAAAATGGATATTTTTAGAATATTGTATATTTTATTAAGAATAATCTGGAATCTTAATTGGTGTTGACATCCAGATGTTCCTTAGAAGAGTCAACATTAAGACAAAGTTCCAGAAATTTCCATTTTTTATATCAAGTTTCATTATAATTTGAGCTTAAAAATAAGCCTTTGTTAAAATGGTGTTGACATTATACCTGTTCCATTTTAAAAATGTAATTCTGACTTAATAGCTTGATAGGAAAAAATAGCTTAGTTTGGTAGAATCTAAATTTTGACAGTTAAATGATAAAATTATGCTGACTTACTGTATGTCGACAAATTGTTGACATACAGTAAGTCAACATGCTGTATGAGTTAATTCTGGCGGTTGCCCACCTGATCTGAAGATGCTGTTGCTGTAGAAGTAGTACCCGTCATATACTACAGCAGGCATTTCCTGGGCATTTAAAATAAAAAAGAAAGTGGGAAGCTCATTAGGGATGATAAAATTTCCATCCTTGTCACAGAAGTTCTTGACCCTATCTGGTTCAAAACCAGGAACCTCCTTTCTGATTCTTCTTTTGGGTGGCCTCTCCTTGCTTGCAGTTGAAGTTGAGGCTGATATGGGGCTTTGGGTGGCCTTGGAGGAACTTTTTTCCTGGTTCTGATCATCCTCTTTATTTGAAACTTCATCATTCTTAGTGGCTGCTTCTTGTGTGGACTTCTTGGCAGCATCTTCTTTCTTCTTATCTTTCTTTGACCTGTGGCTTTTGATGGGAGTTTCATCCCCAGCATTGTTGTAGAAGGACCTGTCTGAGGAGCTGCTGGTGAAGTTGTCTGTTATCTATCCTTTAGAAGCTTGGCTGGTTTCTGGCTTTTGGGTGGTGGAATCCTTGGTCTTGTTGGCTGCCTTGAATTGCTTCTTGTGGGGCATTGTTGATTTATTTATTACTTTTGTTTTTTATTGATTTGTTTTTATTTGGTATGTTTTTTACTGGTTTGTTTTTTGTTTTCTTGTTTTTAGTTGTTTAGTGTTTGATGGTTGTATGATTACAAGTAAATTTGATAGTATTTCTTGTTAGCCTTTAACTTTGGTGATTTCAAAAGTGTTTCACCAGATGTTTTTGGTATTATATTTTAAGTATTCTTAATATTTATCAGAGGGGGGTTTAGGGGTTTTTTATAGTATTTTTCTGGGTCTTTGTTTTATTTGTATTTTAGTTTTCATTTATTATCATTTATGAAGCTTATTTGATTATTGAAAAATAATTGCTAAAATATTTTTGGGGGCTATTTTTTGTGATTGACAGAAAATCAGTCATATGCTGCAATAGTCTAAAAACTCTTAGGGGTTTAATAGGTTTGAGACTTGGAACAGTTAATTTCTATGGTTTGACGGAAAAACTGGCCCAGAAAAGCCAAAATCATTAAGTTGGGCCCCAAAAACATAGTGTTTTGGGCCTTATCATTTAAGCTTTCATTAATGATTTTTTTTTATAATTTATGGCTAATATGTATAATAATATAATAATTTTTTTGATATTTTCAATAGGAATTTATATTATCTTTTATATATCTAATTTTAAATATATATTAAAAAATAAAAATGATAAAAATAATAAAATAATCATATTTTTTATTAGTGTAATTTGATGGCAGTTTGATTTTCTTAGGTTTGACGGAAAATCAGTTTGTTTTCAATTTTCATTGAAATCTGTACCATTTTTTTGGTTTTTCTTTCATTTTTCATATAATAAGTTATATAAAAAATTCAGTTTTTAGCCATTTGATGGAAAATGGCATGTGGAACTTAAAAAATGGTTTTTAGTTTAAGTTAATCATATATGAAACTAAGCCAATTGAAAAAAATTAATAAAAAAATATTTAAAAATGAGTTTTGTCAACTGATTTTCCATCAAACTGATGAAAAATCAGTTGACAGAAAAATAATTGATGGAACATCTTCATGCCCCTGTAAATTAAGATGCTGCAATTCATGACTTCAATATTAAATTCACTGTTTTTTTATTTTCAAGCCTAAATTAAATGTGTGCATGTAAAGATGGTAGGATACACCATCTCAAAAACGGTATCTCAAATTACGCCATCTCAAAAAACAGCGTCTCAAAAGTACGGCATCTTGAATTTATAATAGAAACGGCATCTCAAAACGGCATTTCAAAAACAGCATCTTAAATTACGCTATCTTGAATCTACGCCATCTCGAAAATATAGCAAAACGGCATCTTGAAAACAGCATTTCAAATAGAAAAAAGACAAAATAAAATAAATAATAAAAAATATATGAAAAAATATAATAATAAAAATAAAAAAAACAAGATTAGACTAAAAAAGCTCTCAAAATTCCAATTCTGAAATAAAAAAAGGATTTTAATTTGAGGCAACATTGCAATATATAGCACCAAAGCCAAAAAGGCTTCTTTGACCTTGTTGTTTGCAAATTAAGCTATATATTATATCTAAACTATGCTAAAAGCTATTATATTTATGTATTAGTTAGAATAAGCAAAAAAAAACAATAGCAAAGTGAGGATCAATTGACAAAAGCAATTAGACATTCTTGGATAAATCAACAGAGATTGACTGAAGGTGCTCAAGTTTTCTGTCCTTTGCATAGTACTTGAGCACTGCCTTTCTGACATTTTGTTACTTGACCACAGCCTTGGTCTGCTTGGGGGGGGGTTATTCTTTGTTCTCATCCCAGCTTTGAACTGGCAGGCAGAGATGGACTGCTGGGTCTTCAAGTGGGCCATGATTTTGTTAAGCTTAGGCTTCTTGAACCGCCTCCTGGTAGCAAACTGACTATGCCACCCTTCAAGGGAAGAGGTGGTCTTGATCAGGTCATCCTTGAATTTTCTGAAGCAGTTTCTGTTGATTGAGTCACCTCCCTTTCTGATCCGGCGCACCCCTTGAAAGACTCCAATCCATTGAGTTTCAAAGTACTCTATAAAGGGACCAAAGATATCCTGGTTGGCAGTGATGTAGGGATGGCGCATCAGCACGTCATAGAAGGCATTGACCTCCTCTTTCCTCACTAGAGCCAGGGCAGCAAAGCAATTGAAGACATCTTTGCCCTCATGGTTACCATCAGCATTGATCAGCTCATTAAGAGCAGGGACCTTTTGGAGGCGGCGGCAGAGGGCTTGACGGAAGTGGAAATAACATCCCTGGGGGGAGCTCTTGAAGACCTTGACAAAGGCATTGGCCTGGGCTTGCTCAAAGTCAACCACAAGGTGGGTGTGGTAGGGAATGCTCTCAGCTTCCTTTCTGGGGGCTTCTTCTTCTTCCTGGGAGGGGTTTTTCTTCTTTTGTCCTCTGGTCTCCTTGGGCGGCTTCTCAAGAGTTGGAATTATTTCATCCAGTTTACTCTTGAGGATGGTCAGGGCACGGACATAAGTGTCCTGCTTCTTGTTGGGGAGGAAATAGAACACCAGGGGAAGGACTAGGTTGCCTACCTGTCCGTGGATGTTCCAGAGCTGACTGAAGAGCTTGGGGCAGGTGGAGAAGGTCCCATCAGCTAGCCAGGTGGTGCACTTCAGTAGATTTTGCAGATCCTGACTGGTGGCAAAGCAGATGATGCGCTCCTGGGCATCAACACCATCATCATGGAGGAGGAACCGCTCTTCATGCTTTGACAGCTTCTGCTCTTCAGTCAAGATAAGCTCATCAATAGAGGTGGCACTGACTCCCTCTGTGCTCTGAGCATACCTCTGGTCTGTGAAGTACCGCTGCAACTTGCTTGCATCACCAACAGAGGCAAGTTGCAAGTCATTGAGGTGGAGGAGAGCTTCATTGACAACCTCAGTTGAGGGTTTATCCCTGGTGGTTGGGAGGACCTGGCGGAGGTACCAGTGTATAAGCTGGTACAAGACATCAAATGGCTCAGCACAGTCATGGTCAACTGTGAGTGCCTTAAACCTAGGAAGCCATAAGTAGTGAGGCGGGCAGGACAGCCAAGTATCTCACACTTGAAGTGATGCTGACAGAGAGGCTTCTTCTCATCATTGCAGCTAAAGATGTACCCCTTATAGACAAATCTGGCACCACCTTTCTTGGTCATGATGGGGTAGGCCTCAGGGTAGGTGGTGGGGACAACAAAGGTGCCATGCCTGTTGCAGATGTTGCCAATAGTGTGTATATCCCACACTTCAATATCAGCATCCTGGGGAGCGCCAGACTCAGGCTGCTGGTCTTCTTGTTCATGCTCTGATGCAGGAGTGGAATTGTGACTGAAGTGGAACTCCTCTTGAGGGTTGGATGGGGAGTACACAAAAGGGGAGTGGGGAGGGGTGGGGCTGGTTTCTTCTGGCTCAGGTGAGGGGGTGGGGGTCTTGGCAGACCTTTTAGCCTTAGCAGGCTGCTTCTTTGGGGATGTCTTGGCCTTTTTTTCTTTGGGGGGGTTGGTATTGTCCTTGGAGGCCTTGGACGCAGCTTTGGAAGTGGACTTGGGAGGCATCTAAGTGTGAATTAGTATCAAAAAAGTCATATTTATGGGTCCAATTTTCAAAGAAAAAATATATAGTTATCATTATAAGAGTATAATTTATTATTACATAATATTTTAGAGAAAGATGATAAGTATTATGTCTTAAAATTTGAATGGCTTTTACTATGTAAGATGGAATCTTTTTCAATGGGCAAAAGTATAAGAAAACTATGAGTTTTAGTAAAAACTGGCATTTGAGATGGCATTTTTGAAATGCCGTAGTTGCAATGGCGTAAGCCAAAAACATAGGGATTTGGTATATATTTTATTTTAAATTAAAAAATTAAACTGGTGCTATAGTAAACGTACTAAAGTTTAAACCTATAATTTCTTAAAAAATAGCTTATACAACTGGGTTTAAAAAGTACCCAGTTGTTTAGAGAAAGTCTGAAAGTATATATTTGTCAAGTTTGTTATGATTTCTTACAATATTTAGATAAGTGACTTTGTTTGTGAAAGAATGCTTTTATAGTGTTGAGCCCAAGAATCAAGATAGGGAATTTGAAATGACGTATTATTGTTACATATGTAATTTAAGCTTATTTCATTCTGTGAATTGAGCAAGTGAAAGTGATTGGGCCATACAAAACCCAGTGGAAATCGAGATTGTGTAAATTGAGATGGCGCAATTCATGACTTCAATATAAAACTCACTAGTAATTTATTTTATTTCCGAGCCTAAATTAAATATGTATATTACAGATAAGCAATATTTTACATATAGCAAATATGGTTTGAATGAATGGATATATGGTCCTAGTGTTAGAAATAATATATTGGCACTGATTTAGGCTCATGTTTTATTATTTTTATTGGTTAATGCTATGGCGTACTGGTTGTTACTATGTAATATTCTTTATTTTAGTGCTCATGTGGGCTTATTTTATTTGATAATAGATGGCGTGATTTGAGATGACATAATTTCGAGATAGCGTAAACAGGCTCTGCGCTATGTGATTTGCTATGTAAATAAAGTTAGTTGAATAAGCTTTTATTAATTCTAATCGTAATAATGAAATCAAGATGCCGTATTTTCGAGATGGCGTAATATAAATTCATAGTCAAAAATTAACTATTTTATAGTTTATTTTATTTTTTTGGCTTTTGAAATACTAAACGCAAAAAACGCCATCCCAAAAATAATTCGAGATGGCGTAATTTGAGATGCTGTTTTCGAGATGATGTAGCCTACCGTAAAGATAACCAAAAAATACATATATCAAACACAACTCAAATGAAATTATATACAATGTAGGTATTAGGAATAAATAAAGACACTGTTTTAGGTTGTTTTTACTATTTATATATTGGATTAATAATACAAAGAGTTGGATCATTATTTTTATAATTAAGCCATTTAGTATTAAATGTGCTACCAAATAATTTATCACTTTTCACAGTTTATCACTCTGATAAGAGGTATTTAATTAGCTTTATATTTAAATTTAGTAAGTTTTTTAATTTTAAAAAATAGTATCCAATTTCATATTTTATTGTTAAAATTTAAGTATACTTAAACAAAGCAATAAGATTCATAATAAAAACTATTTATTAAAAGAATATTAATTTAAATATAAGTATCTGTCAAATAACAAAAGTAAGTATAAATCAAACATTTTACTTTATATGTACATTTAATTGTAAAAAATAAGGTGAAAGAGAAATATTAACATTAAAACTAATATCATAGTTTATTATTTAAAATATAAATAAATAAAAATATTGTATTTTTGGTTGGTTTTTATTTTATAGAATCGAAGAGAGAGAAATGAGCTACATTTTAATGGTTTGTTTGATTAAAAACTATTAGGTATTTAAAAATTTATATTGACTTTAAGCTGATTAATTTCAGATAAATTTTAATTTTTTAAAACAATACACTGTTATGATTTTGGGTCTTGAGCCTTAAACTAGATTTTTCAATTAAAATATTTAATACTTTTCTAATTTAAACTAGTTAAAACCTGTTAAAATGAACTTTGTAATCCAATTTTCTTGGGTTTAAGCAACTATTTGGTCTAAATTTACAGTGCTTTATTTTCTTAGAAGTAGGATAACAGTTTAATTATAATATAATTTATTAGATTTTAAAATTCTCTACTTTTTATAAGAACACACTCTATACTTTAAACTATGAGCTTAAACAGTACTTTAATTATGTAAAAAATTAATCAATCAACTTTATAAAATATATATAATATAGTAGATATAAAACTATTAAAGCCAAAAAAGTTCTGAAATAGTTATGCTCTCTAAAGTAGAGGGCATTAATCGATTATTCAAATAATCTAACTCTATTATGCTATATTAAAAAATCAGTTAAGTAAAAATCAAATATATTATAAATAAAAATATATAAACCTTATCATGCCATCATGATCTCACTTGGAGGAGAAAGTTGAATGTTGAATTTTGAATTTATATTTTTTAACTTGCAAAAAAGACTTACCTAAACTATGGTTTGATTCAAATAAAATCTGATTTTTTGAATTTAAGTTAGTAATTAGAAAATTAAAGTCTTTACCTAAACCAAGATCTGCTTTAAGAAAAATAATCTAGTTTTTAAACAAAGTTTTTTAAATTTATATAGATTACCTAACCCAGAATCTGTTATGGGGAGCAAATTATCTATAAAAAATTGAAAATTGTAGATTTAAATCAAATGGTTACCTTAATTTAGCTTTGATTGGAATTTTGATTTGATTTAGTTATTTTAAATTTTATTACCTATTGTGTTTAATTTAGCTTTGAAATTTTAAAACTTGACTTACCTTTCTTTTAATATTCTCTATAGTGTTAAATAGTTAGTATATTGCTTATTATCTGCTTAACTTGATTTCAGCTTGAACCTATAAGATTGAAGGTGAAAGAGTTAGTATTAAAATTAACTTGATGCTTACCTTGCTTGGGGGCACAATCTAATCTCCAAGGCTGAGAATTAGATTGGGTCCACCAATCATCCTCATTATTGCTCTCTAATAATCCAATAGTGTCACAACAAGCTAAATCCCTAATGAGTCAGATAAGAACCCTCCTAATGACTCAATTCAACCCATTGCCAAATAAGGGCAATTTCCCATGTCCACCAAATATTTCAATGCAGTCAATTACCAGTCCAAGTAATCCACCTATGTTGTCCTAATAGAAATGCCATGGGGCATTCTCAGTGCAACCATATAAAACCTCTTTCCACATGCCACCCCCTGGTTGTAAAGTTCCTGGCCCCTCCCTTGGCACTTGACAGAGAATTCTACCCCAGAAGAACCAAAAAGTGTCCTGGAAAGCCCGCTTTACCTCTCTCAAAATTAGAGGATTTAGCCCATACAGTGGAAGAAAGATATGTCCTGGCATACCCATATAATTCTGCACTAACCCCACTCCATGTGTTGGCCCCCTCCTGGGACGAAACCATGTCAAAATTGGGGTCCTTAATCCTTGAGATCAAGCCCCTCCTAAAGGCTTTCTATTGCAACCAATCAGAGGAGGACACATCAAAGCGCACACTCAACTCCCCCACTTCCAAACATGACATCATGGGATCTATTAATAGATCCCTAAATTGTTTGGCTAACAACCTGGGATCCCAAAAAGTCTCCAGGTTTGTGATTTCAGGTGGAAAACTTTTGCAAGTCAACCACTGCAGCCAATGATACTCATGCCCCCTCAAATTGTCCCTTGAAGTACTGGCAAGGAGCTGGGAGCTCCTTGCTTACTCATTTTCTAAAATAAAGTTTTATTTCTCCCCTTTCTCTGGTCGTCTTTGGGCTTAAAACATCCCAAGAACAACATTTGCTTCTGTTTTATACTAAAACAAAAGCAAAAACTACTCCCAACGGGGATCGAACTCGCGACCCTCCTGCTGGGTCATCAGTTACAACCAGGTCTGCCTCCTGGAGTCCGCGTGGTCTGTATTGCGCATACCGCGGTTTTATTCTTGTCCAGGTTGCGCTCCTTGTGTTTTCAACCGCCACAGCACCCCCTGTTCTCCTTTCTCCCTACCAAGAGCGCCCTGAAACCACATTTCCTGAACCCAAATCTTGAGAGGAACCTGTTTCTGATAGTCCCCTTGTCTTATCTCTCTTTTGGAAAATAGCATGTGGATCCACTGGTTACATAACCTTGTAGTAGTCCTGGGACCCATTTGGTTTATGCTACGCCTCCTGCCTCACCACTACTCTACCAGGCTTCTCTCAGGTGCAGACTCTGTTCTGAATGCCTCTGCCAACTTGATTGCACATGTACCCAGCCGTCTCTTGGGAC
>CAKOGF010000349.1:0-11407 GCA_933228935.1 Pemphredon lugubris
TGTGGTGGGCCCTACCCACCAGCCCAGTGTCCCACCCTATGCCTGAGAACAGGGTGCCACCTGTTCATGGTTGGATCCCTGACAATGAGCCTGATGATAGTGGTGGTAGTGTGATTTGTTGTGGCCCATGCCACTGGTCATTATGTAAAATAGTTGATGGCAGTAACAATATACTTCTTGCCCAACCTATCTTTGGGAGGGGGCCTACAATGCCAAGGGCCCTTGCTCAAAAGGTTGAATAGCTTTGATGAAAAGCACTGATTTGGGTGGAGCAGGCTTTAAGATGTTTTTTTGCACAACATACATGTCTTCAAGAGGTCCAAGATATTCTGGAGCATATGGATCCACCAGACTTTACACTTCATGATTTTGAAGAGGTTGTGCCTGTGTATGTGTCCAAGGATACAATGATAATGCAGGATAGTATTATCTTGCTGTGTTGTGGGAATGTAGGGCATTTTCTTACCAGTCTCTTCCCTGCGGCAGATTTTTCCTGCATCTGTGGCAAACTGACTTTCATTATCTTTGAGTTTAGAGGTGATGACCAAGTTAAGTCCTTTGTAACATGTCTTTTCTTGGTGCAGATATAGCAAATGTCAATAAGGGTCCAGCTCATCATACCCAGTGCTGGATTTGATTTATGGCCAAAAGAGAGCATAAGCTGGGACTAGCTCCTTTTCTGGCTTGTACTTGATATGAAGCTGATAGGAGGACAACCACTCAATCCAACCAGCTTGCCGCCTTGTTAAATGGGACTGTGTGTTGAAGTACTGTAACAACTTGTGGTCCGTCATGACAGGGAGGGTATGTGATACCCTCAAGATAACAACACCACTTCTCAACACAGTGGACAATAGCCGCCAGTTCTTTGTCATGGATTGGGTACCTTTGCTCTGTATCTGTGAGTTTTCTTGACTCATAGGCTACTGGAAGGAAGGTACCATCATTGGTTTCCACTCTCAGGACCCCCCACATGGCACAGTCAGAGGCATCAGTTTCCAGCTTGTATTGACAGTGGTGGCTGAAGAACTGGAGGATGGGGCCATAGCCAGGCTTTATTTAATTTTCTCAATTCCTGATTTCTGGCAGGAGTCCACACAAACTTCTTTTTGGTATTGAGAAGTTCAGTCAAAGATGCAATCAGCTCTCCACAATTTGGGATGAATTTTTGCACATATGTCACAATTTGCTAGAACCTTATTAAAAAATGTTAGCTTTAATGTTAAACACTTTTTACCTTTATTTTGCGTTTCTTTTTATTCTTGGCTCTTTCAGAGCCTAAATTTTATCTTTTGGTCCTCTTAGGCTCAATTTTTCGCTTCCTAGCAGCAATTGATGTTGATTGTTGCTGCTAAGCAGTTGAACAGCTTTACTGTTACCTTTCTTTTCTCTTTTTCTTCTTCTTCTGTCCTTCTCCCCATTATGGGGACCATTAATTTTCCCTATGATATTTTTTTCATCTCCTGGGAAGTTTTGTCAATCTTTTTTCTTATTCATATAAATAAATCTTGTTTAGAATAGTAGGTTCTAAGCTGAAATTATAAGTGGTTCTTAGCCCAATCTCTTAATTTTTATACTATTCTTTTCTCAGAAATCTTCTTTTCTTTTTCCCCTTTATTTTATTTTATATTATTATATATTATTGAAAGCAAGAATTCTAACTAAACACCTTTTTTCTTTTATAAAGATGGAAGTCTTTAGACAATAAGCATACAGCTTGTTGTCACCATTTTTCCATTTTAAGGAATATTTTACTTCTTCAGTGCTAATATATTCCAACAGGAAATATACCAATTTAGATATTCATTTAGTGACTAAAAAATATCTCTTTAATACTTTATTTTACCTATTGAATTAGAATTTGTCAACTCTATGACACTCTTCATATCTAATTACAAGTTTCTTGCAGAAATAATTAAGATTTTTCTCCAAAAAGTCCCAACTTTCTTATATCTTTTAAATTTGAATCCTAATGCACTTCATGAATTGGTTTATAACCTTGTACCCATCTGGGAAAGACCTTGCAGCGTACACAACTATTCCCAAGAACATCTTTAATTGACCACTGTTGGTGGGCAGGGGCATCTTAGTGATGACTTGGACCTTAGTGGGGTCTGGCTTGATTCCTGTAGAGAAGATAATGTGACCAAGGAACAATAACTTGTTGAGGAGGAACTCACACTTGGAGGGCTTTGCTTTGAGTTGATGCTTTCAGAGGGTTTCTAGGACCTTGTGCAGGTGTTTAAGGTGTTCTTGTTGAAAGGTGCTGAATATAATGATATCATCCAGATATATCACAACACACTTTTTAACCAATTTCTCAAAGGCCTGATTCATGAGCATGGCAAAGGTGAAGGGGCATTGGTCATTCCAAAGTTCATTACACAGCACTTGAATGAGCCATAACGTGTAATGAACACAGTTTTGGCCTTATCCTCTGGAGCAATACATACCTGGCTGTACCCTGCGGTGAGATTAATCTTACTGAAGAATGACACACCTACAAGTATATCAAATAGGTTGTTGATAAAGGGTAACAGGTACTTGTTTTTGACAGTAACTTCATTGAGGTTGAAATAGTTCATGACCACCTTAGAGAACTATCTTTCTTGAATACAAAGAAAATTGCCACCCCATAGGGAGACAGGGAAGGACAAATCAATCCTTTGTCAAGTGCATCTACAAGGTGCTGTTGTAGGGTCTTGTCCTCTTTGGAAAAGAGACAATACAGGGGGCATCTCTTATGCATTGTACCCTGTAGTTGTACAGTGTACTGTATATCTTGTGGTAGGTGAAGTTTTTCAAGCGTCTTGCTGAACACATCCTTATAATTATTAAGAAAAGCCTGCAATTCCAGTACATTTATTTTAGAATAGGAGATCTTTGTAGTTTACAGGTGTATGACTTTGACAGAACATTGGTTGAAATCTAATTTGCCACCTTGGAAATTTTAGGATCCTTCCTCTGTGACTCAAAAAAAGACAATATCATGGAGTGGCTTGTTCAACTCAATTGAATATATTTGGGAGCCAACACCATTGCATCTGAGTGTGATAACAGAGGTATCCCAATTGATGTATGGGCATTTGTGGCATAACCAGTTGAGGCCTGTGATGACATCATGGTTAAGCCTCTATGATGAGCCCCAAGAGGTGCACTTGAATGTTTCTCATTCTGACTGAATAGGGTACAGTCTCATAGGTGATGCAAACTCTTCTGAAGTCAGTTACATGTATGACCTTGAAGCAACTGGCTACACATTTTAACTGATAAGAGTATGAAAATTCTTGATTGACCATGATATGGTTAGCTACTGTGTCTACAAGAAGCTTGTGGGTGTTCCTATGAAAGAAAAATGGATAAACCAAAAAGGTGATTTTATTTGATGCATGGCTAGCCTAAAGAGCAGGGTTGTTCCTGTGTACTTAAAAGACATCTAGGGGGTTGAATTTGTGTATACTATACTTACAGAGGCTCTTGGCTAGTGTAGATTAAGGGTGTTGTTCAGCTGGGGCTTCAAAGTCTCTTATATTTATAACCCCCAGGCTTTTTATGAACTGTCTATCTGGGCTAGTTGAAGTTTCTATTTGCAAGGACACTTAGTCACATTGCCTTTCTGGTGGGTGTCATGGATAATGACATCTTGGAGGGCATCAATCACCCCAAGAAGTCAAAGCAAAGAGAGCACTTAGACCCAGAAAAGTCATTAAAAGCTTATAAGGATCTAAACAAGACTATTGACAAGAAGTGGGTGGTGGCCAAGAAGGTCCACCATCAAACAGAAATCAAAAACCTGCCGTTTAAGGCCCTAAAAGCAAAAAAACCTAAAATTTGGTGGTTTTTGCCCTGAAAATCAAATTATGACATCACCCAATTTTTGGTAATTTCTGGAGGCTTGGTTGTCAAAATCCAACTTGATGATGCAAGCATTCCAATCCAACCCATATGAGCTGGGCTGTAGCTCACAACTACTGTAGTAGTTGAATAAAAACCTAAAACCCATTAAGTCTTATTATTTATTATTTCTGGTAAGCCCAAAGTCATGGAAATTGAACGGCTCCTTGCGTACGTTCCTGTGTGCACCCTCGCAGCTTGCGGTGCCAATTTTGCGCTCTCTGCTCTCACCGCAACAATGTTTGCGGCCTCCACCAAAGAGATTGAGGATTACTCTGAGCCAATTTGCAAAATTGTCCATCTCCAAAATCCTGTTTTGGCTTCTCAATCTCTGGCATTCTTAATTTTTATTCTTGTTTTTTTAGGATGCAGTTTACCTGTATCCTTTTTGGGAGCTTATTGTCTGAGAATTTCAACCCTAAAATTTGTTTTACTCTTTAATGTGCTCAGCATCTGGCTTTAAATTCCACATTTTGTAAATTGTTCTGAATTTCAAAGCAACTCCCCCATTACAGTGGGGCTGGTGATGGCCTACTTGGCTGGGGCCCTCTGAGGCAGGACAGTGAGGGACACTGGCATCTGTCTTTCTGAAACCCATGGCAGCTTGGTTACTTGCTTCTACAATAGCCTTGCAGCATTTGTCAATGGTAGTACAACAGCCCACAGAAACTCATTTTCAAACATGAGGTTTTAACCCATTGATGATGAGTGCCAGAGTAAAATGAAGAGATAGCTTGTTGTAATCAATCAAATGGGGAATATACAACCAAATGAGGAGGGCATTACACAGAAGCAGAAGATGGTGAGGTTTTACTCTTAAATGATAGCCCTTAAGGATGGAGTATGGAATAGTACAAAGCATTACTATAAATAGATATAATATAAAAGCTCTGAATTGACTCCCAGTCAATGAATCCACAGCGTATATTGGCTCACATTCAATATCACAAGTTTCTGGAACTAGTTCAGCAGCTTGAGGCAACTTTCCAGAGCTTTGAGATGTCAGAAGAGATGAATCTAATAAACTAGCTATTACAAATCTGACAGGGAGATATTTTAGTAAAGAAAACATTGAGTAATATATTTATTTGAATGAAAAATATCAAACTACTAGAGTAGTTTGCTGGGAATGATTATTACTTAAAGCCTTTGGGAACATCTTGATGAGGTGGCCTCCTTGCTATTGGTACCTGCACAGCTTACAGATATCATCAATGATGGTTCTGTAAGCTGTTGCCTGATTGCCGCAAGCAGGCGGTGGCTTGCGGCCCATTTTTCCAGGTGGTGGCGCTTAGGCCTGGCCACACCCGGAAAAACTATGTCTGTGGCAATGAGGGTGATGATCATGACATTTCCATCTGTGATGGCTTCATGGGCTGTGGCAAGCGCTTTCTGTCAGGCAGTAAGATACTTGGTGACTGTGGCCACCCACATGGGTTTAGAAACCTGGCAGATACAAAAGCAACTCTCAGTTGAGTGAAGCCAACTGAAGATGTCAATGCTCTCTACCCCTCTTGTAAAGAAATTCATCTGGAGGTTTAACATGTGCTGAGACAGGTCTGACTGAGAAGAGGTTACACTGATGCCATGTTGCCCTAGATGGAGCCCATTGTACACACTGGTGAGCACAAGTTGGTCCTTGTAGATAATGTATCCTTCTGAGATATCCCCCTTGAAGATGAGTAGTAAGGGCTCTTTGTGGAAAGTAGCCATACAGCACAAACTCTGTCCTTTCTTGGGGAACTTTTATGAAGGTAGGCCATAATCAAACCTATCACTTCTACCACTGTTGCAACTGAACTAATTATAGTTCAGTAAGGTGCTGGAAAAGACAACAGTCTAATAGAAAAAGACAGAGAGTAGAAAGAGATTGTTTCTTTATTTGTATTTAGGAGATTAATATACTAGATAAGAGGGCCACCAGAATATAAAGGGGGTGGTATGATCCAGGTAAGGTTTGATCTTCTGAAATAACTTGTCAGAGATGTTTGACTAAAATAGATTTTGTTAATTATCAGAAAGATTTGTCTGTAGTTTGCATTTAAGATAGATTGTCATTTGATACAGCATGAGGTAACACTTTGAGTGTCCTCTGCATATCATAAGATACATTGCTGATCAAGATAGTGGACTTAATTGCAACAATTATATCTTGTTGACTTTCCTGCTTCATGTTCTACCAAAAAGAAACTCACTTAAATCTGCCAAATCTTTTCTCAACCCTTACAATTTCACAATGAAACCCCTGTGAGTGAGTGGCTAGTGTAGTAAACTACAAAAAAGGACCAAAAAGAAAGTAGAGAGTCAAGAACAGTTTATTTGATAAAAGTTGAATTTGGCTTTATACCCATTGATTAGCGTCAACAAATTAATTTGAATTAAATAAATTCAACAAATTATTTGTTGACGCTATCACACTAGAGGTTAAGTAGATTAGTAAGCCATAAAAGATAGAATTATAACAGACCATCTGATCACAAATCCCAAAAGAATTAGATGAAGAAATGGCAATAAACTGAGTATGGCATAATCCCAATTAACAAAGGCAAATGATAGTGGATGGCTTGCTGGACATGCTTCTGATGGGAACGAATCCTTAGATAATTCAACTTCAAGCACTTAAACTTACATTTGCTTGATTTAATCTGGACCACGCCCATATAAGTGAAGACTAATAGTTGGCTATGTAAATTCTAGAATCAAAATATAAATTATACCAATTAAAACGCCACTTTATACTTTCTCTTATAGTATATGTATTATATTTCTTCTTAGCAGTCACCACTTCGCTGCCCTTAAACAGATACTTTCTTGTTCAGATATATTCATTTTAAATAATAGGTTTATTTATGATGATTAGATAGCATCAGTATTACACATGTTTTCTTATTCTATTCTATAGTACTATTTCTATCTGATGTTACCCGTAGACGAGGCAGGTTATATTGATCCTTCTCATGAGAAAGTTGAATGGAGTCTTGTAGAAAATTCTTTAGGGGTAGATGAAATTTCTGAGGATGAATCAGTCTACGAGGATGACGACGAGCTGGAGCTTCAAATCCAAGAGAATCTTGATACCTTGAAAATTATATGGTCAATAGTGATAATTCCATTCGCCTCGCGGTTTATTGGGCGTAAAGTGGCGCTTTGGGGTAAGTTTTCTCTTGGATACCCCTAACCTTTAAGTGTGGGGTAAATTTAGGATTCCTTACAATCTTCCTTCGGCAAAGTTTATCAAGCAGTAAACTTATAAGCTTCAGCTAACCAATTTAACATATTCATCTGTCTATGATAAGCCAGTCTTGTTACTTAACCCATATATAAGATTAAAAATTCTATTTTCCCAGATCTAAGGCTTGCTTCTATTTTATTATTATGTTTGATATCTTCAGGATAATTCTTATTTGCTTAAGGACCTGCTAACTTTTATTTCAATATCTTGTCATCAGAGCCAAATGCAGCTTTTACCTTCAAAGTGAACCCAAGCAACACACAACATACCTTTATAGCAAGCTTTATGGCTGCGTTTTTTACTAACAAATAGACCGAATTTAAATTAAATCACTCCCTAACAAATGACTATCTAAGTCAGCGGAACCATTATAATTTTTAAATAAGCCGTCTAAGTTTTAAAATCTTTTTTAAAGCTATCCAAGGATACAATTTAAATTTTCAAATTGACACATTTTCATGAATTCAATGATGAATACCTTGCTTAATGGGCTCTGGGACTAGGATTTAACGTTGTCTTTATTATTAATGTAGCATATATGCTTTCATATGTTCTTCGATCTAATCTAGGCCCTAACAAACGTTACTCAATATTCAAGAGCTTTCAACAAATCAGCCTAAACAAATTCGCTGAAATTGATGTAGGCCTTCATTGCGTTCTCCAAGCCAACAAATTTTTAATTAGGAAATAATGAAGCTAAGCTTATAATAAATAATTGGCAAGGGTTCTCAATTTGACTGTTTTTCTAAGTTAATAATGCTGTATAAGTTATAGCTAGGACAAGGTTTTGTTGTAACTGTGCTATAAGCTGCAGTTACCAAAAAGGAAATAAAGGAGAATTGATTCAAAATAATTTTTATTGAAGAGAAGGGGTTTTATACCTGTTGATAGGCCACCAAGGGGTGGCATGTGGAAATAGGCTTTTTAGGACTGATCTTAGTTACCATATGACTGAACATATTAGGACAGTATAGATGGATTACTGATTGTGGTAATTGATGGGATATGGCTGTGGGGAATATATTAATAGTTGACCATATTAGGTGACAGGTTGAGTCAAGCCTAGAAGCAGGTTAATATCTGACTTGTTGGGGATTTTTCTTGTTGCAACCATTTTGTCACAAAATTTTTAAAACATGAATGCTTAGCTACAGCCGTGACTGAGAACACCAAATTGATGTACATTATCAACCATAGCTATTCCAAAGATATACTTTGGTGCTGAGAATATCATGCAATTTTTAAACTCTGAAACTATGGTTTGGAACATGATTGACTAGGAATCAATTTAAAATCTTGTTCTAGAATATTTTTTATGCAATCAGGATGTTGAAGTGTATTCTATGAACACATGCCACTTTTAGCTTGCAATTCTAAAAAGTGATATAAATTTGTAAAAAGTTGTCAAAGTAACCTAATATAATAGCTCTAATTTTGGTGCTTAATTATGTATTAAAATTATATAAATACCACTAATAATTTTATACAATTATACTCTATTAAATGAAATCTGTTTTAAATTCACATATATATTTAACTATTTATTGTTAGATGTTATATTAGAAATTCACCATATTATTGGCTGAATTATCTAGTATAAACCAAGCTTTTAGGAGTTTGACAGAAACAATTTCTTTTATGAATATGTTTGCTAGGCAATGAGTTCAAAATCAATGCATTAAAACCACTTTCTGTATGCAACGTTTCTAGTAGGTTGGTTAAAAAATTCCTTAACTATGAATTGTTCAGAATATTGTTAAGTTTTTTCAGAACCCTCTCTTAGTTAAAGCTGTAATAGCAGCTTTTCAAATAACTTTATTCAACATAAATAAAGCCTTCTGAGTCAGAATCAATATGTTTTTAAAGGAATAAACTTTAAAAAATCATGTTTATTCCAATCAGAATGTAGTTTAATATAAATTTAAGTTGAGTGTTTTTTAGTTTAGAAAAGGTTTTGATGCAAGGTAATATAAATATTATGTTTCTGGACAGGGTCAATATTTTGGGGTCTTGAGCAAGAATTGTTTTTATTAGGAAGTTGGGACATATTATTATTAGGGTTGTTGATGGGGTGGATCTGTATGACAACAGATGGACTTCCAATTGATGTTTGGGTTAAGCAGTAATGGGCAGCATTCTGTCCTAAGTTACTGGAGGCAATGAGATGGAATCCTGTGGTCTTTTGGGGACGTGACACCGACGGCTTCAGGCAGAGGTGTTTGTGGCAGGATCAAAAGTACTGATAATACACTCTTATCAGCACTTGTTGCTACCATAAAGATGGATAGTAACAATGGTGTAAAATTGTCTACCTTCTAAGCCAGCTTAGAAGGGCTTTTTATAGTATAGAATACTATGCCCAGAAAGAAGTCTGGTTGTCATTGCTCTTGCTAGCCAGCCTATCATCCCCAAGCTGCTAGCTTCAACCCCCAGAGCTGTAATTCTAGACCTTATTGTTGATCTAGAATGAGGCAAATTCTTATGCTGCTAATTTTCCCTCTTCAACATAGAATTCCCTTGTACTATGCAAAAATATTTGCTAGTTTAAATTATTGACAGACCCGTGTTTTGGGCTTCTGACAAGACACTCTTGGTTTGGCCAATTTAGTGTAATGTTCTTGAGATAGGACTCGAATCTGGCAGCACTGCATGCTTAAGCCAATGAACTGTACTTTCATTGGGTGGTCCCGCATCTACAAGCCCATATCTTTAGAGTAGCTCTTAGTCAGGATTGGCAGAGGTGCATATTCTGGATTGCTTCTTGGAACACAATTTGGCTGTTGTCCTGTCTATTGTGCTTTGTAACCAGCCAATCAAGAGCCAGTTCTTCATCTATTCCAGAATCAACTGATCTTGTTATGGTTGTCAGCTTGATCAGTTTGGCTGATGCAATAGTCAGGCGGCATCCTGTCTATTGTATTGGTGATATAGTGGATGAGAAAATATATCAGTCAATCTTGATTATTCAGATTTTCTGACAGACAGCAAACAGCTTTGAACTGATAATTTCTAGACGTTGATAATTAATTTAGTTTTACCAAACCAAAAAATATTATTAACAAATACAACCAAATAAAAAATTGGTCAATTTTGGCATAATTTTTTACTCTCTTGCCTATCTAAATAAAATCACGCCTCATATTAATACCTGATTTACTTAAAGATTTAATTTTAAACAGTTATTTTGATTATCTCTCAAAAAGAAATGATTTTTAAATAACAATCTCTTCAGCATGGGTGAGATATAGAACTTTATAAAAATTAGGCACACTAATTATTGATTCTCTCTTTAAATATAATTAGCTTATAATTATAAATAAATTGTTCTTTTTCAGCTGGTAAGTTAATTTTTTTAATTGTAATGATGAAATCACAGTGAAATTCAGAATAATCGAGGAAGTGAGAAATACAAAATCAAATACTGAGAACATTTTTGAGTAAAAAAACTCACAATGCCAAAAATTAAGTGTGATAAACTCCAAGCAAAGAAATTTAAAGAATAAAGTCAATGAAAACAATAAAAAAGACATAAAAGCTATCAATTAAAAAATGTGTTACCCACTTCATTTCTAGTGCCTTGTTTTTAGAAATATGATGTTATAATGTCAGAAATAAGGGTGTAAGAAATAAAGTGGGTACCATGAATAAAAGAAAGATTTTAAAGATAAATGGTTTGGAAAAAAGGTTCCACAATTTTCTTAATTTTTTCAGAAAAGGCTGTGGACATGATACTCACTTTATTTTCAACAATGCTTTTTTTAACAATGTTATTTTTAATAAATTGCTATATTTCAGTGATTTCAAAGTCTAAATAAAACAAATCTTATATAAAGCATAATAAATTAGCTTAATTTTATTATAGCCACATATATAAAGTTTTTTAGAACTTATTTTTATAAAAATCCACTTTTTAATTTTTTTAAATTAATAGTAAATAGATTAACTGAAAGCTAGACTTTTTGGATCTATTAGATTCAAAAAACTGCAAACCAGAGAGATTAAATATCTGACATAAAGCATTCTTAAGTATTATAACATTAGAAAAGTCCAGGAGAACCTGTGACTTTGAAGCTTCCCAATGAATTGGGTTATTTTGTTACTACACTCAGAAGCAAGAAGTCTGACTGAGCCCACATCCCAAAAGCAATGGGATTTTTCTTTTTACATATGGATCAAGGCTTTATGTTGCATCTATACTATCATCTAGAGAATGATACTGTATGAAGACAGTACTGCATTTTGTTCTAAATAATAAGGTTAAGTTGTTGGAATGAATCAAAT
>CAKOGF010000350.1:0-11402 GCA_933228935.1 Pemphredon lugubris
AGTGTATTGACTGTGCTGTTATCACAGATCACAGGCAAGAATTCCAAATTTGAATGGACTTCCCTACATGACTACAACTTTTGCCAGCTCAAACAGAAACTTATGGAAGCCTTGTTGCTAAAATATCCCATGAGGGATAGAGATTATCAGCTAGAAACAGATACTTCTGATATGGCCATCGGTGGGGTGTTACACATCAAGAACCATGAAGGGGAACACCTTCCCATTGCTTACAAGTCCTGCAAGCTAACTGTTGGTGAATGCCGGTACCCAATTCATGATAAAGAGATGCTAGCAATGGTTCACTGCCTAATCAAATGGCGCTGTTATCTGGACCAACAGAAAGAGTTTACCTGTTTAACAGATCACAAGTCCCTCATGTACTTAAAAACTCAGATAAACCTTGCTCATTGTCAAGCAAAATGAATGGAACTAATCCAAAGATATCCAATGCAAATAGAGTACAAACCTGGAGAGGAGCTAAAGGTTGCCAATGCATTATCCTGCTTGTATCTGCGCCAATCCAGGGGGGTTGCAGGACTTGATCCTGATTGGTCCCTCTGGTTATGCGCAACAAGAACAAAGGATTCCCCAAAGGCACAACAGAGCTCACTCAAACCATGGTTCTTAAAAACGAGCAATTGTTTGCCAATGTTCATGGTGTACTCCACCAAAAGATGACTGACAGCACAAGTGTCTCATACTTTCCTGTATCACAAAGAGTAGATACAGTTCTTAGATACCATAGAGATCTAGGCCATACAAAAGCACACAATCTATTTGAATTCTTGAAATCCAAGTATTGGTGACCCTTGCTATACAGAGACACCTTTGAATTGATAGAGCAGTGTGAGATATGTGAGAAATTTGCTAAAAGCCAAACACCACCCAAGTTGGTACTTCCTATATCAATAAGCAAACTCTTCAAGGTCTGGGCCCTCAATATTATGGGACCCATGCCAGGGAAAGCTAACAATAACAAAAAGTACATCATCATGGCCATGGAATATGTGACAAGGTGGACTGTGGCCCAAGCAACCCATTAGCATACTGGCAACAATATACAAAAGTTCATTGGTAAGGAAATTGTCACTAAATTCGGTGCACCTGATCTCTTGATTACAGATGGAGGAAAGGAACTCACTGCAGAAAAAACCAACATATACCTTGCCAAACAAGATATCAAACATACCACAACCACTCCCTATTATCCCCAAGCAAATGGACAAGTGGAAAGGATCAATGGATCCCTTGTTCAAGCAATAGCCAAACTTTCTGCAGATGACCCAACCAAGTGGGTAATTCATTTTTCTACAGCACTAATGGTATGCCGGGTACAACATAACACAGCAACAGGGTAAAGCCCCTATAAGATGGTATTTGACACTGTTGTGCACTCACAAGGACTCGGCAAGGAGGGTACAGCGGAGAAATCCTAACAGTAGGATTGAGGTCGTACTAAGCCAAACGGTTAGCAGAGAAGAAGCAAGAAGGGGACGTTTACCTTGTGGCTGCTATTACTGAATGTGTAATAAATTGACTCCTCTAGAAGCTTCTAGGGAGGGCGCGCTGAAGTACAAAAGAATACACAAAAAAGAGATATGTAGAACTTAGATTTTATTGAGAGTAAAATAGGAATATATGCTGTGAGTAGGCACCACAGAATACAGTGAGTTAATAGGATCACTTGCCACATGTACAAGTGGGAAGGAGATCCTGATGGTCAGGCGTGAATCCAGAAATTGATACCGCTCCTTTTATGGGAGGGATATAATTTCGCGTACCAAAGTTGAAAGATAAGGGTTTCAAATCCTCCCATAGATTTGAACCCACCTCAGGCAAAATTGACACAGTCTGAATGTTGCCATTCACGACATTGTCCTTTCCTAGATTGGCCTGAGGGGGGGGTATACTTGCGTAGGAACTTAGCGTGGACACAGGCAAAAGGACGTCCACTGGACAAGAGTTTGATGGTGTATTCAGTACCCCTTCTGAAGGTGACTTCAAGGGGGCCAATCAAAGGGAATCAAGTTTATGAGCTCGGCCTCTGACTTGATGTTGATAGTAAAGTACATGATCACCTACTTGGAACTCAGAAGGGAGGCCCTATTGGCATTATCAGGAGAGAGTTCTAACATCTTGGTCTTTTAGGCAGTAGTATAGGCAGTGGCTTGGATATCAATGATTTGATTAACTAAGGATTTGATGTGCAGCTCAGGATCCTCAGAGGAGTCAGCTTCAATCAACGGAGCCCCTAACAGGGAGGGGTAGTGGCCTCCTGACCATACAACATAGCAAAGGGAGAGAATCCAGTGACATGGTGCCTACTGAGGTGATAGGCAAAGAGAGCTGCCGGTAAATACAGATCCCAGTTAGCGGCATCAGAGTAGGCCAGTTTTTGCATGATAGATACTAGGGAGGAGTTAGCCCTCTCAACCATCCCATTGGTTGAAGGGTTATAAGGGGCAGAGAAAGACTGATGAGATCCTAGCGCTTCTACAACTGACGTGACTAACCGAGCATTGAAGTTGGAACCATTATCAGAAAGAAGGACTTGCAGGCATCTGTGTCAATAGAAGATATCTTGGAGGAGGAAAGCGGCCGTTGTCTTTGCAGTTATGTCTTTAGTCGGCCTGGCCTCAACCCATTTACTGAAGTGATCCACAGCCAACAGAATAACCTGCAGCCAGAGCAAGATCGAGATAGAGGGCCAACTGCATCTATACTAATGGTATGAAAGGCGTGTTGTGGGGGGACCAATTTGAACTCATGAGCAGAGGCGTGGGGACGTTGGAGCTGGCAGTCATGGCAACTTGCAAGTACATCTGGAATTAGTAAACGGAGGTTCTCCCAATAGTAATGTTTCTGTAGCCAGTTGTGAGTCTTGGCAATACCACCATGCCCCATATCCTTATGGGCCTGGAGAATGAGAGAGAGGCAGAGACTAGGGTGGACGTATGGCAAGTATTGATGGTTGACTTTCTTGAATAGTTGTTGATCTCAGACCAAGGTGTCTTGAGATAACTTTTTTAAAGCTACATGTAGTTCTTCTGTTTCACCATTCCAAGCAGAGCGATAGCCAATTAATTCATATAGCCTATCAGCCTCTGCAGGATGGAGGGCCAAGATGGGCATTTAAGATAGTCCATCAGCGTTCTGATGCTGAATTCCAGGCTGATGTATTACTGCAAAGTTGTAACCTTGCAGGCAGAGGGCCCATCTAGCCAACTGGCCTTCTGGCTCTTTTAACTGTTGTAGCCACTTGAGAGACGCATGATCAGTAACTACAGAAAAGTGGGTGCCGTATATGTAATGTCTGAACTTCTTAACTGCATATAAGACGGCTAGACACTCTTTTTCAGTAACACTGTAGTTATTCTCATGTTTGTTCAGAGCCTGGGAGGTGTATGCCACAGGATGATCAACACCCTCATCATCTAGCTGGGCAAGGATGGCTCCAACTGCCAGGTCACTTGCATCAGTATAGAGGATGAACTCCTTGTTGTAGTCAGGGTATACCAGGATAAGGGCCTCCTTAAATTTTTGTTTTAACCTTTTAAAGGCCTGTTGTTGACTTGGCGTCCACTCAAAAGGAACATTGCATAGAAGCTGCACCAATGGTTTACTGAGATCTCAAAGTTGGGGATAGATTAATGATAGTAATCCATCATCCTCAGGAAGACTTGAGCTTCATGTAAATTGGTGGGGGGTAACATTCAATTGATGGCTTCCACTTTCTTTGGCATGGGTCTGATACCTGTCTGAGTAACCTCATGTCCCAGGAACTCTAGGCGCTCCTTGAAGAAGGCACACTTAGAGGGTTTAAGTTTTAGCCCTGTCTCACGGATCTTGATGAAAACTTCTTTGAGATGGGACAAATGATTGGTGAAGGTAGCACTAAAAATGGTTATGTCATCTAAGTAAACTAGGACACAGGAGAGTTTGAGGTCATGGAGGATGGAGTCCATAGCTCTTTGAAAAGTAGCAGGAGCGTTACAAAGTCCTTGTGGCATGCAAGTGGGCTCAAATAATTTGTCTGATGTAATGAGTGCAGCCTTTTGTCTGTCTTTAGGGGAGAGATCAACCTGCCAGTATCTGGAGGCTAAATCCATAGCTGAAAAGAATTTAGACCCGCCAAGGCGTCTAAGTGCATCATTAATGCGAGGTAAGGGGTACAAGTCCTTCTTAGTCAAGGAGTTTAGGTGACGGTAATCCATGACAATGCGGTGTCCACCATCCTTTTTCTTAAGAATCAGTAAGGGAGAGGCCCACAGACTCTGAGAAGGGGCTAGAAGACCAGCATCCAGCAACTGTTTGAGTTCTTTAGAGACCTGAGCATCTTCCACCCTACTACGGCAATATGGCTTAGCACAGAAGGGGGAGCATCACCTGTATCAATCTGATGCCGCACTCAGCTATTAGATGAGCTAGCCGCCATCATCTTCTGCAAAGGAGTCAACCTGGCCATGAAAGACTTGCTCAAACATCACCCGCCCTTGCTCGGCCTAGAGGAATTAATCCCACTATGCCGAGGCCTCAGCATGAATCAAGTTAGCGCTGGACCAGCGCTGTTCCAACCTGCTCATGCCCCCACGCCCAGTAGAGTTGGAATGACCCCTGATGAGCTCCAAAGACACTACCGTGAAGGACTATGCTTCCACTGTCATGAAGCAGGACACCTGACCAGGGCCTGCCCCAAGAAGCAGAACACCCCTGTTTCTCTTGCCCAATTAAACACCCCTGCTCAGCCTTACAAGTTTATCATAATAAATGTCCAAACCAACGGCATTGCCCAAATTTTAGAAGCCTTTATTGATACAGGAGCTGACTGTAGCTTCATTGACACAGACCTGGCACAAGAACTAGGGCTGACAGCTTCCCCAAACCAGCTGCAAGTTATAATGGGGAACAGCACTAGGGACATTGGACAAGAGTGTGAACAGGAACTTCCCTTGGAATTGGGCAGTAACGTATACCCCTCCTCCCTGGTACTACTGAAAGGCCTCCCCCACCCTTTAATTTTAGGAGACGCCTGGTCTGACAGACATAGGTTAATCCTCAACTACCGTGACCAGACAGTTACCGTTGGGAACAAGGAAAGCCATGACACGGTGCCATTTTGCCTACACCCTGAGGGAGGACCTGAGAACAAACTTCTGACCCTCAGAATAGAACCCAGCAAGGGAATCTTGCCAACACCACTGGAGAAATGGGAACACATGTTCAGCGAGGACGCAGCCATAATCCTGCCCAAACATTCAATCTACGACCACACTATTGACCTACTACCCAACACCCAGCCAAGTCATGGACCCGTGTATAGCTGCAACCACCGCAAACAGATAGCCCTCAAAACCTACCTCAAGGACATGACTGCTAAGGGGTTCATCAGAGTATCCAAGGCCTCCTGCTTGTCACCCATGCTGTTTGTGGGTAAGAAGGATGGAGAAATGCGCCCCTGTGTAAATTACCAGAAGCTTAACAATATCACAGTGAAAAACAGATATCCCATTCCCAATGCCAACAACTTGTGTGATGTACTTACAGGGGCACAGGTATATTCAAAGATTGACCTCCAAGACGCCTTCAATCAGATCCGTGTGAAAGAGGGAGACAAATACAAAACCGCTTTCAAAACCAGATACAGGCTCTACAAGTACCTGGTGATGCCGTTTGGGCTGTGCAACGCCCCCAGTACGTTCCAAAGGATGATCAACTCTGTACTAGGAGAATACATTGACCAGTTCTGTGTCGCCTACCTTGACAACATCTTGATCTACAGCAAAACTCACAAAGAACACCTACAACACTTAGACCTCATCCTAGAAAGACTATCCCAGGCCAACCTCCACGCCAAACTCAAAAAATGTGAATTCTTCCAGCCTGAAGTGGAATTCCTGGGTTACGTGGTCAAGACAGGGGGATTTGCAATGGCACAAGACAAAGTCAACGCAGTCACTAGTTGGCCGACACCCAAGAACAGGAAGGACGTCAGAAGTTTCCTGGGCCTGGCAAACTACTGCAGAGATTTCATCCAAAAATTTTCTCTGATAACCCTGCCCCTCACCCGTCTCTGCTCTGATATGGTACCCTTTGTCTGGTCCCCTGAGTGTACGGCTGCCTTTGAATCCCTGAAGAATGCCTTTACATTGGCCCCTGTCCTTGCCATGCCCGACCCCTCCAAACCTTTTGTCCTTGAGACAGATGCCTCCAACTTTGCGGTGGGGGGAGTCCTTCTTCAGGAAGGAGGGGATGGTATGCTACATCCTGTAGCATATTACTCAAAGAAATTGTTACCAGCCAAAACAAACTACCCAATATATGACAAAGAGATGCTGGCAATCATGAAGACACTGAAACACTGGAGAGGATACCTATGTTGTAAAGTTACGCCTCCCCTTTAGGCCTCTACTTCAATCTCTACCAAATGCTTGGGGATTTCAACCAAATTATGCTTGGACATTTACACCAAAAGTCACCAAAAAGCCCAAGAAAAGCCCTCATATTATTACTTGTGGATTTATTCTGAAGATGCCCCCACCTAACCCCCCAAGAGACACCTCTGGTTAAATATCATGTGCAAGAGCGGCTGGGAGCAGTGTTTTGTGCATCTAAAGTAAGTTTCTAAGTTTTAAATTGAGTTGGCTTCTTTCGGATTCTGCCCATTCAAAATTTGCCCAGATTTTCCTGCCTCAAGAAATGCACCCACATTCTCTAATATCATTGGTTGATTTGCTTTGTGCCATTTAACCTCCCACTCCAACCCCATTTCCTACCTTAAATGAATGCAAGAGTTGCAAACAACCTTGCTTCATCATTCTCTAATCTAATAAAGTTCGAAATTTGTTAGTAACCTTGGCCATTAAGTTTTAACTGCTGCTTTACAGCATCAGCGAATTTCTTCCCCCCTGTGGTCTCACTGAAATTGTTGGCAATAATCTTTTGGTTGCTGCTGAAATCACGATTTTAATTGTGGTTGAGAGCAAGGTTATATTTCTCTATGACCTGCCCTCTGTTTCTTACATATGTAGCACTGAATTCCCCGTCAAAGTCCTAACTGATCACAAGAATTTAGTTTACTTCTTCAAACCCCGACAGCTGAACCAGAGACAGGCTAGATGGGCCCTGGAATTAGCCGACTACACACTGACTATTGACTACAAACTGGGAAAGGTCAACATAGTCCCTGACGCCCTGAGTAGAAGAGCTGACCTGGCACCAACCAATGCTGAGACCCGCGACCACAACACCCACGTCCTCCTTGACCCTGCTAGCCTGGGCATCCACCTGAACTACCTGAAGATACGGGCCAACAAAACTGACATGTTGGAATCACAAACCAAAGACAAATTCTCCAAGTCAATGATCAATGACCTCTCCAAATCCCTAGACTGCGCACACTACCAGAAAGGGTACTTGCTAAAAGGCACCACACTGATGCTCCACAACAGAATTTACGTACCAGAAGGAAACACCCGGACTGACGTCCTCCGAGACTGCCATGACTCAGAGATGGCTGGACACCCAGTATGACTCAAGACTCTGCAAAGTATAAAACAAAACTTCACCTGGCCTAAGATAGACCAAGATGTAGCCAGGTACCTGAAAGGATGTGAGACCTGTGGAAGGACAAAGACACGCCGGAACAAACCTGAAGGATTGCTGAGACCACTAGACATTCTCACTGGGCCGTGGAGATTGGTCTAAATGGATTACATAGTATAATTACCCCAGTCTGGCCCTTTTAACACAATTCTGGTAATATTGGATAGATTTACAAAGATATTCTACTTTGTACCCACCACTACTCACTGTACTGCCACAGAGACCGCCCAGCACTTCCATGATAAGATACTCACCCAACATGGCACACCAGCAGAAGTCATCACCGACAGGGGGCCCCAGTTCACATCTCACTGCTGGTTACAAGTGATGAAGGACCTAGGAATTAAACGCTGCACATCTACATCTTACCACCCACAGACAGATGGCCAAACTGAAAAAGTCAACCAGATACTAGAACAGTACCTACAATGCTATGCCAATGCAAACCAAGACAATTGGTCAAAAATGCTGCCTATGGCCCAGTTTGCCTATAACAATAAAGACCACGCCTCCACAGGAATGTCGCCGTTCAGAGCCAACTATGAATTTGACCCCACTTGGGATCCCAAGATTGGAGAAAAGGAAACCAATCCCGCCAGACACACCTGGATCAAGCAGATACACGAAACTCAGACCATCTGCTTAACAAACCTGAACTGCACTGTGAAAACCTACAAAGCATTTGCAGACCAAAGACAAATCCCAGGCCAGTTGTTGCAAGTTGGAGATGAGGTTTACCTAGATTCCCGCAACATTCCCCTCCACGTTCCGTGCCGCAAATTGGCCCACAGAAGAAGTGGCCCATATAAGATAACCAAACTGGTTGGAGAAGTGGCTTTCAAACTAGACCTACCCCCTCCTGGAAAATCCACAATGTATTTCACCGCTCTCTACTGTTTAAAAAAGATGGGATATTGCTCCCTCATCAGCTACTCAAGTCAGCCCTGCCCCCTATCCAGACCAGCCAATCAGAAGAATACAAAGTAGAATACATCCACGGTAGCAGAACCCACCGCCAAACCCCACAATACTACATAAAATGGAAAGGTTACCCCCTGGAAGAAAGCACTTGGGAACCACTGATAAATCTAAATAATGCTGAGGAAGCCATCCAGCAATACTTATCCAAGAGGACCCAGGTTGAAGGGATTTTGGGGGAAGAAGGGGATGATGTCAGGATTGACAATCTACCAGCCTTCCCAATGCCTAATAAGTTAGACAAGCAGACGCCCGCCCATCCAACTCATGACAACTTAGATGAAGAGACACTAACCTGCCCAATCCATGACAGGACAGACCAACAGACGTCCGCCCACCCAACCTTTGACAGAATAGACAAACAGACGCCCAACCGTCCGGCCTATGACAGAATGGACAAACCGACGCCAGACCGCCCGTGCCAAATGGAGCCCTGTCAATTAGTGCCCCCCTCAATGCCTGAATTGGACCCAATGAAGCTACCAAAAGAGGACGGCAAGACGCCAGCTGCCAACCTGATAGTTTTGAAGGCTTTTCCCACAGCCAATCAGGGACCATACCTTGGGACCCCCATGGACCAGAAGACTGCCCCCAAAGATGCTATTCCAGAACAGAAGGAAGCGACCCTTTGCCCCCAGGAAACAGCCAATGAGGATCATTCTGTAGCCAGTGCCCCTGACAGAATTCCGCCGCCCACCCGTCCCGTGAACCCACGACGCTGGGAAAATATCTCTGGCTGATGAGAATTCTGGAAATAGGGTCCTATATGAACCTATGGACCCTACTCCAGGCATCATTGCCATTTTTTAATAAAGGTTATGAGACATTGGGTCTCCCAAATACTGCCATATTTTGTCCTTGTAATTTGCCAGTTTAACCACCACCCTAGCTCACCCACCAGTACCACATCTGCCACCCTAGGAAGTACTGCGCGCTACCCACTGACCAATTTAAATATGGACATGGAGCCGCCCGTCACTCCCAAACCCACGCCTATGCCCGCTCCCAACCTCCCGCCCAACCCATCCAGTAAGCTACTTGGTATTGCGTACATCACCCTTACGGGGGTAGTGGATGCAATAGTGCCGCCTGCTGGCCCATGGTCCTGGATAGGGAAGTTCTTCTTGTACCTACTTAAGTTAGCTCCAATTGTGTGGTGGGCCCTGCCCGCCGGCCCAGCGTCCCGCCCCCTTTTGGGAGGCAAGGCGCCAACTGCTCACAGTTGGATCCCTGACAGTATGCTATCATGCCCAAGAAGGTTCTTAGTTCTGACTGGTTTGTAGGTGGCGGCATGTCTCAAATGGCTCTGACTTTGTTGGGGTCAGGGCGCATGCCTTTCACACCCACAAGGTGCCCAAGGAAGGGTAATTCCTGTTGGTAGAACATGCACTTTGAGGGCTTGGCTAGCAGTCTGTTCTCCCTAAGTGTTTGTAATACTGCATGAAGATCAATGTTGTGCTGTTTCTTGGTATTACTATATACAATGATATTGTCCAGGTATACCAGTGCATGTTTGCCAATATGCTTAGCAAAGGCCTAATTCATGTAGGTGACAAAGGTCAAAGGTGCATTAGTCATCCCAAAATTAAGGACCACACACTCAAAGAAACCATACTTGATTTGGAAGGCTGTCTTGAGAATGTCTTTCTCCTTAACTCTGATTTGATTGTAACCCACTGTTAGATCTATCTTGGAGAAGTACATGGCTCCTCTGAGGGCATCAAAGATTTCATCAATCAGAGGTAAAGGGTAACAATTCTTGACAGTTACTTTGTTTAGGGCGCGGTAGTCAGTGACTAGTTGTAGGGAGCCATCCTTCTTTGCCACAAAGAACATGGAGGAGCTGTATAGACACTGTGAGGGTTGTATCAATCCTTTGTCCAGGGCTTTGGCTAGATGTTTTTTGTAAGGCATCATATTTGTTGGGTGGCAGCTTATAAATGGGCCTTGCTTTGGGGAGGCTTCTCTTAAGTTGGATAGAGTGTTCAATGTGTCTGTGAGGTGGTAATCCTGGGATGATTTCTTGGAAAACCTTGGTGTTGGGCTTTTATTGACCAGCATCCTGAAAAGAGCATTTCTGTACCCCATAGTAATTACTGGCCCTGATAAGGCTAAAATTAATTAGCAATACAATTAATATAATGCAGAACTGATACAGTCACCAACACCAGCTTGGAACAATATTGTCACAAGTAGTGCCAAGGCACCGCCTACCAGTTAGCAAAGCGCTGAGTTGCCATTCACTAAATAATACTGAGTGCAGAGGCACCGCCTATTAGTTCTGTAGGCGTCAAGGCGTCAATTAATTTGAATACAACTGCCACCATGGCACTTAATTGTCATTTGTTTATTTCCCTTATATCAAATTGGAGGACATGGCCAGACGCAGAAAGGAAGGCTGTGATCCTAACTCATCACCTGACTAGGCTGGCAAGAATATCTCTGTGCCAGGTAGATGATAGCCAATCAGAGGTCATCACAAGGATGTGTGGGACAAACCCAGAAGAAAAGAGGCCTGAACTGAGGAGTGTTAGAATTTCCTAGAAGACATTGCTAAGCAGCCTAGGACAGGAAAAAGAATATTATAAAGAGGAAAGGGACAGGAAAAGAACAGGAGGAAAAAAGATAAGAGCCTCTATGCGTTAGAAGCCATCACAATAAAATTACCCCTACTATCATATCAACGTCAACCCTGGTTGATACTATTGCTATCTTCATATACCTTAGTATACAAACAAGTGTACTGTGCCCCTACCCCAATATCTGAATTCAGTTGCCCTGGTGCTCCTAGCGTGACACTCAGGGTACTGCTTGACAAT
>CAKOGF010000351.1:0-11370 GCA_933228935.1 Pemphredon lugubris
TGCATTTGTGTAGCAACGTAGGTAGACCTCTAAACTTTGGTTTACCCTCTCCGTTTGTCCATCAGACTGGGGATGGAAAGCCGTTGAGCGGCAGAGCTTAATCCCTAGTATCCCAGTAAATGCTTCCCAAAATTGCGCAATGAACTGCGGACCTCGGTCACTTACAATTTCCATAGGGATGCCATGCAGTGAAAATATCCGGTCCACAAACAACCTTGCTGTTTCTACTGAGGTAATGGTAGTTGAGCAGGGGATGAAATGCGCCATTTTTGTGAAACGATCTACTACTACCATGACAGCATTGAACCCATTGGAATCGGGGAGTTCACCTATGAAGTCCACAGACACTGACGTCCACGGTCCAGCAGCCGGTTGAAGGGGAACTAACAAACCTGTTGTTTTGTTCCTGCTTGCCTTAGAGCGGATACAAACTAAGCAATCCCGAACGTAGGCTGCTACTTGCACTGTTAATCCCTTCCAGGAAAATTGGCGTCGGATTAGCTCAATTGTCTTATTTTTCCCAGGATGGCCAGCGGTAGGGCTGTTGTGATGGGCTTCCATGATTTCGTCTCTGATGGTTCCTTCTGGTACCCATAACCGCCCTTGATGGTATAGCACGGAACCTATTTTATGGTACCCTTGAGGTTGGCCTACTGGATCTTCACAAGCTAGTTCTAACAATCTTTCATAACTTTTTGACAAGGCTTGTAAAAACTTGGCTTTGGAGTAGAGGTCCAAGTCTGTATGCTCTGCAACCGACATAGTAGCTAAGGAGACAACAGTTTCTGCTACAAATGGCATGACTGCCTCATCTGGGATGACAGTATGAGTATTAAACTCGACATCTAAACCAGCATTGGGGAGATGGGAGGGGTTTCAACTCAGAGCATCCGCAAGATGGTTGTCTATGCCCTTAATGAACTCGTATCTGAACTTGTATTGAGCCAATTCACCATGCCATCTTGATTGTCAACCTGATAATACTCTTGGTTGTCGGTAATACAGTAATGCTTTGTGGTCTGTTCTGACAATAAAGGGGTGTCGAGCGGACATTAGATGGTGGTGCCAGTGTTTCAAGGATTCCACTACTGCTAGTAATTCCTTGTCGTATATCATGTAGTTCCGTTCCCGGGACTCCATCTTCCTGGAAAAGTATCCTACCGGCCGTTCAACTTCATCCTTACCAGTTTGGAGTAAAATTCCAGCTACCGCGTATTTGGATGCATCTGTTGAGACTACAAATGGTAGATCTGGATCAACGTGTCGCAAGACTGGAGAGGATAATAATAAAGACTTGACTGCTAAAAATGCGCTGGCACACTCTGAGGTCCAAACCAGGGTGGTTTTCCCACTGGCCGAGTACAAAGGAGCTGCTACTTCAGATAAGTGTGGGGTGAACTTCTTTAGGAAAGTACAAGTCCCAAGGAAGCTTCGAAGCTGGGAAACTGTTACTGGGGTGGCATAATCTCTGACCGCTTCCTCTTTGTCTGGAGCAATTGTGTGTCCATCCTCAAAGATAATATTACCTAAGAAGGTAACCTTACGTTTGAAGAACTCACACTTGCTCCGTTTAATGATCAGGTTTGCTTTGAGGATACGTTCAACTACAGCAGACAAGTGAGCTTTATGTGATTCCTCATCTGGGGAAAAGACAAGAATGTCATCCATATAGGCAATGGCACACACGCCCAACAGGTCACCCAAGACGGAGTCGATTAGGCGTTGGAAGAAGGCAGGAGCATTCTTTAGGCCAAATGGCATGACCCTAAACTGAAAGATGCCTTTCTTGGTTCGAAATGCAGTTAACCACTCCATTCCCTCAGCTATTCTCACTTGATTGAAGGCATTCAAGAGGTCAAGCTTTGAGAAGACCTTTGCCTTTTCTACACAACGTGAGATCTGGGCTTCTAGGGGAAGGGGATATGGGTCAGGAATGGTAATATTGTTCAGATTCCCGTAATCAACGCAAGGCCGTAAAGTACCGTCGGCCTTTTGAACAAACAGCAGAGGCGAGCAAATAGAGGAGGCCTTCTTAAAAATGTGCCCTTTTGCGAGCATATCCCTAGTCCATTCTTCCAAACAAGCATCCTCCTTTAATGTCAATGGATAGATAGGAGATGCTATGCGGATAAGGTCTACTGTGACTTTGAAATCAAAATCAAACTGAGAATGCTTAGGGAGACACTCCCCTCTAGAGGCATCAAAAGCTTCTCTCCAAGGCTGGAGACAACCAGGTAAATCTGAACTTAACTGGGGAGGAATGGGAACAGCTTGGATAGTCTTTGTGAACTTTTCAGATTCTGATATCTCTAAAAGGGGGATGTGAATAGTGATACCCGAGGGATGGTCCACTTGAAGCACATTCTCTTTCAGAAGAGTGGACACATTGTGCTCTCGCCACCAACCAACACCAAGGATGATAGGATACATGAGCGTTGTACAGATTGAAAATCTGACGGTAAAAGACTGTCCGGCTACTGTGAAGGTCACCGGCTGCTCAAGTTGAAAGGACGGAAAAGTTTGACAATTCCCTCCTTTAACACGTAAGCCAGGGTGATATTTCAACTGAAGAAGGTCAGCAGTTTCCACGCTCATGAAGTTTTCGGATGCACCAGTGTCCATGAGAATTGCCGGACGGAAGATTGACTGGCCATTATTGATACTACCATAAAACAAGAAATATCCTGAAGAGGGTTTATTTGCTACAAGAGGAGCTTCTTCAACAGGAGCAGAGTTCCGTTTGGCAGAGTTCACCACCGCAAGGGTAGCAGGATGTTCTTGGAAATAGTGTTCAATCATCTCTTGTACAGCAGCTGGCAAGACAGGACGATCACGATTGATAGGAACTAGAGGGAGGTCGCCGAGCTCGGGGACCACAACTGCTGCAGGAATCTCATGTTGCATCATGGCTAGCGAGTTCTCTGGAGAAGCCTTTTTGGCGGTCAAACGGGACTGACTGGACAAGCAAACTTCACGATTGTTTCCCACTGATACCTGAGACAATGCAGGGCTAGACTGGGGAACCCAAGTACCAGAGACACGATCGGAAGCCAAAGGCAAGAGCCCAGTTTTAGTGGTAAAAGGAGGTGAGACATATGTGAGGATCTTGCTTACCAGGGCCTCAGTTGTGGTTAACGGGGAATCCCAAACTGCTAACTCTTGTGCAGTTCGGTCAACTGCTAACCACAACGCTGAGAGCTTGTTTACTTCAGGTACATCAATAGTTTGGCAATATGCTAAATATTTAGGTAGAAACACCGTCAAGGAATCGGAGCCTTGGCGAAAGGAATATAGCTTGCGGTATATTTTCACCTCTTCCAGCCGTACACATGACGAGCTTAACAAAAGGGAGAGCGAGGAGCTTTCCGTTAACACGCGAGGATTTCGCTCAACTGCCGAAAGCAACCATTCACGGGCGTCCTCAGAGACCTTTGTCATCACGTGGTAGACTTGGGATTTGTGACTGAGAGAGGACCCAGAAAAGAACGACAGAGCCAATGTAACTTCGCGAGAGATCTCATTGGTGGGAGGAGCGGGGTAATAATCCGGACGCCATAATAACATAGCGCGCCGGAAAAGGGAAGCAGGGGGACTAGGATCAACCACCACAACCGAAGAAGGAAACCACAAATTAAAAAATATGCCAAACTGAAGGCTCAAAAATGAACTCATACAGATAAACATAGTTAAAGCGGGAATTTCCGCGGTGCAGGAGAAGAGAAACAGAATCTCAATTCTTACTGCTTCCAAAAACTCAGACGTAGAAGAGTTGAGTAATGTGACGGAAATTGAGGGATTATAAGAAGTTGTTTCAAGGTGATGAGGGATAAACACCCAAATCCACAAGGAATTCAGAATTAACCACCATCTCAACTTAAGATATCTCTTAGTAAAATTTCCTAGAACAATACCAGGATTGAGTAGAATGAACAAGACCAACCAGAGTAGGAATAAATAAATCATTTGGGAAGTGATTAGAGTATCCTCTGGGTAGAGCTCTGGGCATTGGGAAGACGGAACCGGAACTGCGTTCATTTCAACGACAAAGGCGCGAACGTCGGGGGTTTCGATCGACGGTACCGGGGGCGCGGACGGGGCGGAATTCGCGGCGGGGCCCCATCTACCAGTGATAATCCTGTTGATTATAAGGTTATACGGAATATACCGTAGCAACCCTAAAATAATAGTCATGTTATTACTTAGAATGAAGATTGGTTTTATTGAATATAGAGGACTCAACTCTTAAGAGTTGATTGTGAATAATTTTCGTATATATACCAATTTCCTTTTGACTCAGCAATTTTCACTTGAGTCTACTCCTTCCAGTCCTTTTTTTTTCATTCCAGAGAGTACTTGGACCAGTAAGAAAGGAGACTCAAAGTGATTAACTTCTGATGCCCATTCTGATTAATCAACCGATATCTAGTGATTCTTAGATTACGTCGATTTATCAGTGTCAGAGCAAGAGGGACAGGGATTTTCTGATGACGTACAGGTGCAGCTGTGACCCATTTCCGATCCACTGTGTTGTTTAGATCTTCAGAACTCGTTAATTTACTTAACGGTTTCCCAAATCGACGCTCTTTACGCTTTGGGCGGCTAATACCCGGCATTATGGAACTTATCGTGACAATCACTATCACCAGGTTCATTGGCAAAGAAATAGTAGCGCAATTTGGGCATCCTAAGCGTCTCATCACTGATAGTGGTTCCAAGTTGATAGGGGATGTCATGAAGGCCTACAGTGTAAAGCATGCACTGGAGAGAGTAGTGACTACCCCATACCACCCTCAGGCCAATGTATGTGTGGAAAAACTCAATGGTTCTCTGGTTCAGCTCATTGCTAAGTTGTCACATCACAACTCCAACACTGCATAGACCAAACACCTTCCAACCACCCTCCTCATCCTATGTGCTTGCATCAACTGTGGTACTGGGTTTAGTCCCAGAACCCTAGCTTTTGGCACTCCTGATGTTTGGATGGCATCTTGCAAGGCAAACTGAAGTCTACCATGCCTGCCAAACTACCCCTCTCTGCCACTCCATCTTTAGCACAGTGGCGTGCCAAGGCCCACAATGTTGAACAAGAGCAACTAAAGGGGCAGTCAAGAATTTAGAGGCTCAGTATGCTGTTGGAGATCCTGTCTATGCTCTCAACCCTTGCAGTGCAAAGCTAGAACCCAATCACCTGGGCCCATTTAAGGTGGCTGCCATGCACGACAACCACACCTACCAGATCAAAGACGCCCAGGGCAATGCCAAGATACTACATCATGAATAATTACACCCCTGATGTGCCATATCTGCTCAGAAACGCTTCACACAGAGCTTCCCCAAGGACCCACAGGTTTTCATTCTGATTGAGGATAACAAACAGGGGGCAAGGGGGACTGTTGCAACCAAAACTGGGACTTCAATTGGCACCCTATCTCACAACATGCAGGGGGCGTCCTTCAAATTGCACCAACCCAAATCCATAGCACCTATCATGGAAAATAATGGGACCTGGGTCAGTATTCCATAATTAGGCTCAAAACCCATTTGCATTTGGTAGCCCATTGACAAGTTATTCCAGTAGATCAAACTCTATCTGGATCATGCCACCCCCTCCCTATCCTGTGGCTTCCCATATACTATATTAACTGCTATACACAAATAAAAATATAGCATCTGCTTATTATCTGGTTCTTTACTTGGACTGTTGTCTTCCCCAACACCCTACTAAACTATAATTAGTTCAGTTGCAACGAGTTTAATATATTTTCCCCCCTTTGTAAGTTTACTAAAACAGAAAAGGTATGTAAATCAGAAAGAGATGATATTTTTTAGATCTCATAATCTAAAATTGCTCAGTGCATCCTTTGAATAGATAAACCGAGGCTATCTAAAAAAAGACCCTAAAATCTCATCTGTGTGTAAATGCTGTCTTTTCACCGGTGAAGAGCTCAGATTCACCTTGACTTCATGGATCGATTTCATTATTTCTGCATAAACTGTAGAAAGGTTCAACAGTATAAAAAATTTATGAAAATTTCTTTATAACTTTTAAGCAACCTTCCTTGTAAAGCTTTATGAGCCTGGGATTTTTGCTGCCAGATTGTTGGGTCAGGATTTCTGATGGTGGTTGGATTTTCACATCTTTTGTGTATTTGAGCTGGACTTTGAGGATCACGCTTGTTTGATTATTTTGGGGTTAGTCTATTGTAAAAGAGTAAAGAGAATCTACTGCAGCTACCAATGTTGGTTATGTCCTGTTTGGATATATATAAGTTGGGGCAGAGGCTTGAAATCAAATAGTATATTATTGGTAAATTGATAACTCTGCATGGTTGTAGAATATGATGAAATTCGAATAGCTTCTTTGATGAGCTACAATTTTATATCTTGAGGATCTTGCTCCTGATTTAGGTTTAGGCTCAAAACTATATTTTGAATCCTGGTGTTTAGATAGAATTATAGGCTACAAAGGAGCAATGGAGATCGTGTGTCACTATTTAACCTTATGGGTTCAGTGATACAACAGCTCTGTAACCAAAACTGTTTTAGCATTTCATAAGAAGTGGCCAATCCCAAATAGTTCATACACGGAAGGGATCATCGTAGCCTGGAAGTTGGAAATAAATATGTAGTGGAAGAATACGCAATGCTTCTCTGGTCCATTCCGTGAGATGGATTGGGGGCTAAGTAAGCTGAAAGATGTGTTTTGATTGGTTAAATAAATTTATCCTGAAGAAATGTTTAAAACATCTAGGGAATATTTAGTCGGTTGAGGTGTGTGAAATTGATTTGTAAAGTGTTGATTGCATGTAGGACAGGCGTATTCAAAAGAGGCCGTGTTCAGTCGGCAACATCCAGAATTAACTCATACAGAAAGGAACATCCTCTATGTCAATAATTTGAAAAATTGTTTTTGCTTTATTTTTTATTATTTCACTTTAAAGCTCAAAATAGAAATTAATTATAAATTTTATCATCAAGCTTAATTAATTAAGCCAGAAAAAAACAATACATTAATAATAAAAATAACAATTTAGTTTTTTGAAATTGTTGACATGGAGGATGTTCCTTTCTGTGTGAGTTAATTCTGGAGGTTGCCGTTCAGTCTATAATACAATGGTATGGGTTTTATTGGATAAGAATATCTGGGAATGGGTGTAAGCTTGCCCTGGTTGGATGTTTCTTTTTTTTGTTGAAACAATTCTCAGCATGAGATATTCTGGGGCCCATATATTCTTTTTGGACAGATCCAGCATGGAGGACTGATTATGATTTTGGTGTGATGTGCAAGAATAAATGCCTCTGTTGGAAGTATTTAGATGGCCAAGTGAAACATGGGTTGTTGATGAGAATTGAATACACTTTAGTTGTGAGCCTTGCTGCATGTACAGAGCACGAATACAAAAACCACCATGTAATTCCGTATCGCCAGTACATGGGGGAGATAAGAAGGAGTGAGGGTGATTTGAAAAGTTATAGAAGCGTCATATTGGATAATCAACTCGAGGTTTTGCTGGTCTCTGACCCGTTGGCAAGGAAAGCAAGTGCCAGTTTAGTGGTTTCGTCAGGATCCCAAGACGACCCAGACGAAACACTGGGCTTGGCCCATTTCTGCGAGCACATGATGCACATGGGCAGCACAAAGTACCCTGATGAAGGCACATACTCCAACTACTTGAACGACAATGGCGGCACCTTTTCTGCCACCACTTATTATAACCACACAAGCTATCGGTTCCAGATTAACCCAGATGGGTTGGATGATGCCTTGGATATATTTTCACACCTCTTTATTCAGCCTAATCTGGCAAAGCATATCGTAGAAAAAGAGATTGTTGCAGTCCAAGAGGAGTACGAGCACAGTGCACAGATACCAGCTTATAAAGTGCAAGCAGTGCTTTTGGATGCTTTAAACAGTACAAATCCCTACTCACGGTTCGGCATGGGCAATCACAAGACACTGGTGCCCAACCCAGAGGACCATCTTTATGAGCAAGTCAGAAGACATTACTACAAACATTATTCAGCAAACCTGATGAAGCTTGTTGTCATCTCTTCACACCACTTGGATCGGTTGGAACCGATGGCCATCCCCCGCTTCAGCCTCATTCCCAACTTTAGACTGCATCCAACCAACACCCCTTCTCCGTTCCGCCCAGACCTGCTAGCAGTAGACATTCACATGAATCCAAGTATGTACAGCAATCAAATGATCATCCAATTTGTTCTGCCGCCGCTTCACCAAATCTCCCAGTTGATGGCATTTGACTACATCTCATATTACCTAACCAGGACTGATACTGACTCCTTTCTCGACTGCCAACTAAAGAAGGGTCGCATGGAGAGCATCCAAGCTGAGCTGAGCGAACAATACTCACATTTTTCAATCTACAAACTTACCATCAAACTAACTGGGCAACTCGCCCCCGATGAGATCACCAAAGACTTGTTTCATTATCTTCAGGCACTCAAGCACGTTGGAATCACTTCTGAACGTTACGCCGAGTTCAAAGCAATCACCGCCACCAGATTGATGATTCAACCCATCGACTATAAGGAATTGGCGGCAAAGTTTGCTGAGAACATGCATTACGGGATACCCATCCGTGATATCGCCTTGACTCACAGATTTATGGACACCATGGATGCACTGGCTGTGAAGGAAGCCATTAAGTTACTCTCTCTCTTTCGCATGAGGCGAGTTATCATATCCCCTTCAATCAAAGCTATCAAACAGGAGCCGTGGTTCAAATCAAACTACTCTGTTTCACAAATAACCAGCTACCTCATTGCTAATGCATCTCTGATAGATCGCCACGTCAATATTCCCCAGGCTAAGATCCCGAAGAAACTGTCTGCTCCAAGCGCTCCAGAAACCATCTCACTTGTCTACAACACTCCAAGAGCACGTCTCTGGCATGTTGGAGGTCGCAACACATCTGGATTGAGTACGCTAAGCTTAGCTATAGTTGATTTCCATAGCACACTGTCTACACTAGAGATGGTCAAGTTATCGCTTCTTTCAAAGTTATTCAAAGAAAGCTTTGATAAAGTCCAGGTGCTGTCTATTGACGAAAAAGTCAAATTCCATCACTTCAATAACAAAATTGTCGTTCAGCTGCAAGCCTTCAATGTCCAAGCCTCCCTTGGCGCTATTTTGAATACCTTGGCAGAAATCAAAATCAACGCTGACATTTTTTCCAAAGCAAAGCACGTTATGCTGAAAAAACTAACAAATTTTAACACTTCAAACGCTGTAGTCCAGGCACATTACATGGCTACATCTGCCATCCAATGGGATGAAATCCCTATCAACGCCTTTGAAGAAAAGCTAAGGATACTAGACTTGCTTTCCTTTCAAGTTTGGGCCAGAAGCTTCCTTGCTTGCTATAAAATTGATGCCCTTCTAGTGGGACAAGAAGATGCCCAGCCTATTATCCGTGAAATCACCAAATCCCAAAAAAACATGAGCCCATGCTCAAAGCAGTTCAGATATCCTGGAGAGATAACTATCCCGGGAGAGTACATCTATCGAATCCCATCTACCCACAAAGTTAATTCAGCTGTTACCATGTATATTGATCTCTACAGTAACGGGAACATCCAAGCTAGAGCCCTGGCTGCCCTCACCACCAATATCATCAAATCACGCTTCAATAATAAGATTCGCACTCAAGAGCAGTTGGGGTACATGATAGATGTGATGCCTCTAAAAAGATCAGGTGGCGGGGGACTGGCGTTTGTCGTCCAGAGTTCCAAGCATCCCACTCACCTTGAATTGCGCATTGAAAGCTTCCTGGAAGAATTTGTCAAAGTGGTGGATCAGATGAATCCCAGCAGTTTCACCGCCATCCGCCAATCCTTGCTTTACGACATGCAACTGAACTACCCAACGTTGTGGGAGATGCAAAGCTTATACTGGCCTACTATTCTGAATGAAGAACTGAACTTCCAGAAAGGTAACTCATTTTAACTTCAGCCTCATCCATCTTAGAGGAACAAACATCAGCTGCCCTGAGAAACGTAACACAAGCCCAGCTTGTGAATTTCATCAAGGCTCGCCTCTTAAAATCGAACTATCAACGCCAAAAACTCTCCATCCATCTCGCAGTCCCTGACCCATCTCAAACTCCTACCAACAACTTTGGCACCGAGTTAACTGACCTACAGTTCTGGAAGAAGCAGTTGTTAGCTACCTATTAGTCATCGATATCCTTGCTCTCCATATTCATTATTCCATTAGCTTGTATCATTGAGCTGTACAATCACGTTTTAAATTCCAGTACTTACCTTTGAAATTACTATCTTACCAAGCCAGCTGAAAGTTTTGTTTAAAACTATTCTCAGCTTATTTACTTTACCTCAAACACATCAGATTTTATAGCCGCGAAATTTACCTTGCAGCTTTTCCTTTACAAATACCAAAACATGGAACCCAGAAATTTAGTTGTCTGGACCGTGTTCTTTGAAACTCAACTAAGCTACAAATGAATTCCTTTCCAGTCACATACGCCCTCAAAATACACTTACATGAAATGGTAGTTACCAGCTTCACAATTTCAGGGGTCTCAAAAGTTGGAGCGGGGTTTTCTAACCCGTAGGTGGGGGAAAACTTATCACTTTATTGAATGGTAGGAATAACCCTCAAAGTAGCTTAGCAAATAAAACTAGTTGATAAAACTAAAGTATATAATTTAAATAGTTTATGTATAGTCCTAAAGATGTTCCAATAAGCTGGCTTTTCTATAAGCATGTGATGGAGGGTTTAAGGAATACTGATAATTAGCCTTCAGGAGTGAAGCCAAGCAACTGGCCAGGAGTTTGGGAGCTGTCATCCAATCAACATACATAGCGGTCCTAAAACTAGCCTTACTTACTCGTCATTACTAGCAAAAAAGCTAGCAAAGCAATAAAAGCAAGCAAAAATAAATTAAGCCCAGATCAAAAGGCAAGCAGAAAGTAACAAACTTATGAACTTGGCCATGTGATTTTATTTGACCAAAACACCGCCCCAAACAGTGCTAACTCTCGGCATCATCACCTTGAAAGCCCAAAAAGTGAACTAAATGACAAAAACTATTTTCATTTAATAACTAACATATCCTTTAACCTCATAAAACTTAGCCAAGTTAAATTCTTGCCAATTACCACAGAGTCCTGATAAGTTGATAGCTGGCCAATATTCAGATTTTTACTGGGTTAAAAATGGCTAGCGTTGAGACAATTTCACTATCAGCTCTAATAGCTGAAAAAAGCTAACACTTATTAGTGAGCTTTAAATTATTTCTGACTCTTGAAAATAAAAACATCTCTTCCTCTGACTTGTTTTTAATTCTAGCTTTGGTTTCTTCAGCTGCTATTGCCTTGAGTTCT
>CAKOGF010000352.1:0-11358 GCA_933228935.1 Pemphredon lugubris
ATAACCCATAACCCATAGCTGGTAAAAGAGACGGGGGCATACTGCAAAAGTTCCATCACATAACCAGGTTTCAGAATCTCTTAGCTGCTCTAAGTTTTGCTGTGTAGCATAGCATATAATCCTTGCTTCAGCTGTAGGTCCATCATCATGTAGAAGAAATACCTCAAATTCCTCAAACGTCTTCAGCTCTTCTGTCAGAATTAGATCACCTTGAACCATGGCAATTTTTTTTCTGGGGCAGATGTCACAGCACTTATCACATATATACTTTACTAACTGCTCACGGTCAGGAATAAGCTTGAGGTTTTTATTGCTAAGATGCTTGGTAGCATTTACTGCTAGATCAGAGGCCTTTATATCTTTTGGGACTGGAATCATTTTATAGAGGTACCACTTTAGAAGTTTTTCAAGAAGATTTGTAGGTGGGTTACAGTTGTGTTTGCCCTTTTTACTGGTAACTTTGTCCCAACCTTCAGTATTAATTCTGGCAGACAACTTCTGTCTTCACACACAAAATGCTTGCTTCTTCCACTTCTTCTCTGATTGTTGCAATTAAAAATGTAGCCATCACTAACAATACTTGCACCTCCTTTGACAGACATAATGGGGAAAAAGCGAGGGAATTCCTTTGGAAGCTTGAACTCACCCTTGACATTGCATATGTTGTGCACCTTGAGAGGATCCCAAGGCCCAATGGGTGCTTGATTATAGTCAGAAAGATACTCAGCAGGCTCTTCTTTATTGACACTGGATGAAGAGGATACAGGTGATGGCTCAGCAGATGATGGAGGTGATTGTTCTGGGGTGGAGTAATCAGGATTTTTGGACTGGGAAGGGCTTGAATCCTTGGTGCTATTCTGGTCTTCAGGGTCCTTGGGAATCTTCTTTCTTCCTTGTTTGTTTATAGGGATCTCATCTCCTTCAGACTCATACCAACTTGGAGAAGAAGAATCAGGGGAGGGCTCTTTTCTTGGTTCTGGACTTTTCTCTTTTAACTTCTGATTTCTGGAGGGAGCTTTGGCTATCTTTTTGCTTAAAGTAGAGCCCTGTGCCTTTTCAGCGGCTTTAGGTATCTTTGAGGCAGGTTTGGGGGGGGGGTTTCAGGCTTTTTTGATGATTTATCCTATAAAAAATGAATTAATAAGCATAAACTAATAAAAATTAGATAAATATAAAATAAAACATTTTTATTTTCTATTTTATTGTGAGATAATGATGAAAGGAGATATTTATAGTTGTTTTGAGGGTTGAATCATCAATATAAATATTAAAATATAGAAGTTGAAAATAAAAAGTTGACTTTATTACAGTCAGCATGGTTGAAAAAAGTGATTATAGGCTGTTGACATAAAAAAAGTTACTTAATTCTGACTGTCAACATACAGACAATCAGCATAATTAAGGAAAAACACTATACAAATCCACTATAAGGCTTGCTTAAGATCTAGCGGAAGTTGATTTTTAGGCTAAATATTGGTTAATTTTAAATATTAAAATTTTAAATTTTTTATATATAAATTTCTGAAATAAAAATATAGGAATTGTAGAGAAAAGCATAAAGTACACTACTGAGTACTTTAGACTACAATATCATACCATTATAATGGTGCTTTTTGTTAAGCGGCAGTGTTTTACTAATAAAACAGTCAAGGTGTCAACATGGTGACAGTCTGCCTTCCTTTATATTAGTTTTACTATGTAATTTTGCTTAATTTATGTCCCCTTTGTTTGCTTACCCAACCTCTTTTGTTATGGTTTCAAAGGCATGTCAATTTGACATGGAGTCAACATTTTATTTACATATATAAATTTTATTTTTAACATATGAGTTTGAGCTTAAGTCAATTTACAGAATTAAACTAAAATCAATACAATGAATATAACATAAAAATAAATAGCTTCATAATACAAAGAAAATTATGAAGCTTGATAACAGGCTTTGTTTACTGTTTAGCTTACTATGAGTGTAATAAAAATCTAAAATAAATAGAGAAAAATAGATATTTTTAGAATATTGTATATTTTATTAAGAATAATCTGGAATTTTAATTGGTGTTGACATCCAGATATTCCTTAGAAGAGTTGAAATTAAGACAAAGTTCCAGAAATTTCCATTTTTTATATCAAATTTCATTGTAATTTGAGCTTAAAAATAAGCCTTTGTTAAAATGGTGTCAACATTATGCCTGTTCCATTTTAAAAATGTAATTCTGACTTAATAGCTTGATAGGAAAAAATAGTTTAGTTTGGTAGAATCTAAATTTTGACGGTTAAATGATAAAATTATGCTGACTTACTGTATGTCAACATGCTGTATGAGTTAATTCTGGCGGTTGCCATAGCTACCACATAATATAGGTGGGGTATTTGGATCACTCACCACGTACACAAGTGGATAGTAGATCCTGATTTTGAGACTTAAAGGGAGAAATTGATACCACTTCTTTTATGAAAGTGTTGCAATTTTGAATGCTAAAATCAAAAAACAGGAATTTCAAAACTGTTCCTAGATTTTGAACCCATCAAAGGCAAAATTAATAGCTTCTTAATGTGGCCATTCACAACAGATAACATCTATAGTTTTGAGGCTGCTATCACTCTCTTAGGCAACTCATTATAATTAATTATTAGTATATTTAATCAGGGAAAAAGGTTTTCAGAAGAATACATATAATAAAAATTCTTATTTTTATTAATTGTATATTTTTATTTTTTAAAAAATTCAGTAAAGCTATGATTTGCATCAATGTTTATTAAGTATTCAAATCTATGATTTAAATTCTTTCAAAACATTTTAAAGCTTTATAATGCTTAAACTGGAGCCATGGCTTAATCTAATAAGTAATAGCCCATTTGGTGAAATCTATTCGAAATGTGATATATTAATGCGGGGAGAATGTGTAGCATCCAAAAAATGATTTTTATATTAATTTATTTTATCAATTTTTTTATTTCTTAAGGCTTAATACGCTTCAGTAGAAATATAAATTGTAATTTGCATATCAATCTTATCACCTGGTCATTTTTATTTTTAGTAGGTAGATAAATAGTGCTATAGTTTCCCTCTTTATTTTAAAAGAGACAAAATAGATGATATTGATTGATTTGATCTCTTTGGTACCATAATTTAAAAGCAACATTTTTTATCCAGGAAAATATTTTATAAATAAACTTTAAATATTATATATATGTCTTGTTTCTTTAATTTGAGGACAAGAAAAAAGTAGGTCAATGAGACATAATCAATCTCTTCATATTCTCATTTCTGATTGATCTAATACTTTTCTTTGCCAACTTAATAGTTCGGACATGTGGCAGCCAGCCACACCAGTTCTTCACTTATACTTAATCTCTATACCTTAGTTATTTAAATCCACAATATTATTAGTTCAAAAGTGATTAATTTATCACTTGATTGATTTAAATTGGGACTTAAAAATTCTATTTATGTATTGCTACATAGTGATTTGAATCTAATATATATAAACTTTGGGTATCTTTAAGACTGACATTAAATTTTTTATATTCTTATAAGCTTAAGTTAATATGCTAGTTTTAACAGCCAAAAGGAAAATATAATCAAGGAGGCCTAAATTACACACAGTCAGAACATAGAAAAGCAACCAAGATCAAAGCAGAACTAAAAGCCAATGAATTTATATTAATTAATAAAATAATTTGACCATTTAATTTTTATGTGGTGTACAGCTTTTGTAAACTCTGAGCTTAGTTATATTTGTCTATATCAATAGCCCTTGAAAGCTCTATACTCAAATATAAGATTAATATCCCTAGCCAGTACTAGATTTTATTTTCAAAAACAAATCTCAACTGCTTTTAATTTAGTGAATCAGTAGATTTGATTGTATCTAGTTATTTTTAGACTAAATTGACTAAGATATTTTGGGACAGGAAGATGTCCTATCAATTATTTTTCTGTCACACAACATAACTCACTGATTTTCCGTCAATATAACAAAATAAAATAAAAAACCAATTTATAGACAAAAAATAAAATTTAACTTTTTGCCAACTTTAACGGTTAATAAAATTAGAAAGTACATATTATAATAAGCTTAAATTTTGAGAATGAATAAAAAAACAACTAAAACTAATATATTTAAACAAAAATAAAATTCAAACCCCTAAAATATAAAGTTTACTACAAAACAAAAAAATATAGCAAGTTAATTATAAGATAAAAATATGAGAAGATAGTCAAATATTTATTCTATGCAACAAGCAACTATTCAAACCCAAAGTTCATGGCATTGGAAATTCTCTTCATGTATTCCATCATCTCATCCTTCTTGTAGCATCTACTAACCAGGTTATACATGGTGTCCTCATTGATCTCATGCTGGCTTTTCTTATAGGGGGTCAGAACTCCAATTTCAATATATATGAAGGTCTTATCTGCTCTGTCCTTGGATTTCTTTGGGCTCACAAACAGCTTGCCAAAGGATGGCTTGAAAACTCCCACTGACTTGGTAAAGTGATTGTGCCATCTATTCAGAGTAGAGGTGGTCTTGGTACCCTCAGTCAAGACAGACTCCACATAGTTTGAGCTGATCTTGTTTTTCCCAGGCCCATAACTCTTCTCTACAAACTTCCAAGTCCATGATCCTTTAATATTTCAATAAACCCTCCCATAAGCCCATGGCTGGCCACATTTTATTCATCAACATCCAGAAGCTTCACTACCTTCAAGATGTCATCCTTCTTTAGAAAGTGGATTACTGGGTATCTCCCAACCATCTTCTTAGAGATGACAGAGGTATCTAAAATATAATTCTTGTAGAGTCCTTAAATCCATTCAGTTTTAAGAGGCAGTATCAAAAGAAATGAAAGTAATATCCTTGGATTTCACACCCAAATACCTCCTTAAATGCCATGGACTGGGAAGTCTCAAAGTCAAGCAGGACTAGATTGGGATTCTTGAGTTGGATTGAGCTGATGGGGCCCTTGGGTGGCCTTTCTACTGATTTGGCCTTGGCTTCTTGCTCCTCCAGAGCTATCTTCTGCATATCTTTCTTGATAATCTCCAGGGCATGTACATAGCTCTCACTCTTGGTCCCAATAATGAGGCAGTAAATGAGAGGCACCACTCTCTTCTCTACTTCCACATGGATGGCCCAGAGTTTGTTGAAGATTTTTGGGCAACTGGAAAAGGTTGCATCTGATAGCCAAACCTCTTAATCCTTTGTCACCTAAAGATTCTTCTTAGTGGCATAGATGATCATCTTCACCTCAACCTCCTTTAAACCTTCATTCAGCAGGAAGAGGAACTCATCATTGGCATACTTTAGTTGGTCATCAATGACCAGATCCCTTGCTTTCTCAGGATTGCTAGTGGAGATAGATGCATATCTTCTCTTTTTAGTGATGAACCTGACAGTTTTTGTTAGTTATGGACCATAGAATGCTGAGGATTGAGAGGTTAGAAAGGGCATGGGTAACTATGTCTGAGGAGGGCATGTTTGACTTCAGGGGGATGTTGTTGATGAGGTACTACTAAAAGAGAAGCTTGAACATGTCTTTGGGGCAAGGATGGGCATGATCTTCATGAGGGGTTACCAGGGATTCAGACTGGTTGGTCACAACCATAGAGGGGCACCCTTTAGGCTCACACTTAAAATACTTGATGGCACCTGATATGAAGTTATTTTTGATGTAGAAGTAATACCTTTCATATACTACAACAGGTCTTTACTGGGCAATTAATGTGAATAAGGTGGGAAGCTCATTGGGGATAATGAAATTTTCATCCTTATCACAGAAGTTCTTGATCTTATATGGTTTAAAGCCAGGAACCTCCTTTCTGATCCTTTTTTGGGTGCTCTTTTCTTGCTTGAAGTTGAAGTTAAGGCTTATATAGGGCTTTGGGTGGCTTAGAGGACTTTTTTCCTGGTTCTTATTATCCTCTTTATTTGAAAATTGATCACTCTTGGTGGCTTTCACTTGGGATTCTTGTGTGGACTTCTTGTCAGCATCTTCCTTCTTCTTATCTTCTTTTGACATGTGGCTTTTGATGGGAATTTTATCTCCAGCACTTTTGTAGAAGGACCTGTCTGAGGAGCTGCTGGTGGAGTTGTCTGTTATCCATCCTTCAGAAGCTTGGCTGGTTTCTGGCTTTTGGGTGGGGGAGTCCTTGGTCTTGTTGGCTGCCTTGAACTGCTTTTTTTGAGGCATTGCTGATATAAAATGCTTCTGTTTTTTATTGATTTGTCTTTATTTGTCTTGTTTTTAGTTGTTCTGAGTTTGATGGTTGTATGATTACAAGTAAATTTGATAGTATTTCTTGTTAGCCTTTAACTTTGGTGATTTCAAGAGTGTTTACCTGATGTTTTTGGTATTATATTGTAAGTGTTCTTAATATTTAGCAGATAGGGTGCCAGAAATCTATGAACCATGAGATCAATCATCCGCCAAGAGAAGTCCTAAGTATTCTAACATTAGGAAGTGGCAGGAGAACCTGTGGCTTTGGCATTTCTCTTTGGCCCAGGTTATTATGTTCATCAGATGTAGGAAGTCTGACTGGGCTCACAGCCCAGAGGCAATGAGACAAATCTTCCTAAATCTGGATTCAGGTTCCATTTTACAGTTATATTGTTAATATAGGATACTATACTGTATGGAGACAGTATTGCCTTTTGTTCTTCTAATAGAGTTATGTTACTGAAGGGATCCAAGGAAAGGACTATGCTTATATCATAAGTCCTACAAGACAACAAATAAAAGACACTAATCTTTAATAATAAACTACGGACCCAGAAGTCTGCAGTATTCCGGGTTAGCCTACAACCATGTAGCATTAGGGAAGAGTGGCAGAAGGTCTAGTCCAAAGGGTTGTGGTTTTTGAGGGAAGCGGTATTGTATTCAGGCCTTCCACAGCAGCTGTGTCTAATACAGGGCTGTTCTATTATTGAGCCACTTCTTGGAGCAGAGTCAGTCATCTACCTGAGCCACTACCTAAGACTAGCTAGTCAGCGGATGACTACTAGTTCATGGAGGTGATTGTTTCAATCTAATCAGAGCTGCCTTAGAAAAATAGACTACTGGTCTATTTACCTTGGGTGGTTGGTCTTGCAGCCTAATTCATTGTGGATTATTTCAGATACTATCTCAATAGTGGTGTCTCTGATAGCCCATAGTTTCTAGGATAAACTGACATTAGGAATAGTCATGATGTAAGTAGAATATGCAAGAACTCTGTTAGCTGCAAGCTAAGTACTGACAAATAGATACTAAGCTATCCTGTGCATGGGAATATGGGATCAGCTTATGCCAGGAATGACTTGATTCTATAATCCTTCTAATTTAGCAGCCCACACACCTGCATTTTTATGTTGAAACTTGGCTCAGTTCAGCTGGGCTGTGCACCCACAATTATTGGTTGAATTCGTTAATTAGTTAAATTGCCAATTTCCTGACAGCAGCCATTGAGTGTAGGAAGATAATAACCCGAAAGCCAGCTGAACAGCTATCCTACTGCAACTGTAGCTTTAAAGTTCTCTTGGCCGCAGGATTATTCCCAAACTTCTTATTTTATAAGTATTTATTATATTTGAATATTTTTTAAAAATACTAATTATTTAGTTTTAAGCTGTAATATAGCACATTTTTATTTAACTGATATATTAATATTTTTAAACTGTTGCTTATCATTTAAAATTTAATATCTTGGTGTTGCTGACCTCCTGTTTTCAGAGAGCAACACTTTTAGAAATTTAAAAAATTAATTTAGAATTATAAAAAGGGTTGATAGCGTAGCATAATCATTATTAATCAAGCCAACTCACATATGATTGAATGTTTGATGATTGCCGGTATAAGAATATCTTATTTACATCTCCATCAATCAAATTTCTTTACAACCTTAATTCCGATATATTTTCTCATAAACTATTATTGATATTCCAGATTCATATATAAATGTTTGTGTACTTTAGAGGGTATCAATCTGTTTGTAAAGCAACCTTGGTAATTGAGTATCCAACCACAAGCAAAAAGATTTTTTAAGAAAACATCAATCACATATGAAGTTTATTTCCACTATTTCTCTTACTTTTAGCTTCACCTGTGGTGCTCCTGCCATCAAATATGAAAAAGCAGACTATGTGATACGGGATCCTCATCTCCCCGTGCAAAATGTCATCTGTGAAGTGATCTACTGTGAGAACAACCCTAATATCAGGGACTGTAGCAACGCCACTGCACGATGGATCTGAGCCTTGGATAGTAGGTTTGAGTTTAATTAAATGCCCTTTTTGAAGTTTTTTTGAAATTAAAAGTCATCATGAGAATGTATTTTCCCAAAAACTGTTGTCTAAGTCTTAATTAGTAAAATATTTGGTATTATTTCCGCTTTAAATTCAAATGATTGTTGTACTATTTTTTTGGTAAAAGCGTAAAACTGGTATCAAATTATCAGAAAATTGAATTCTAGTTAATCTATACTGAAGTATTTTAATTATTAATATATGCTCTTGAAAAAGCCTAAATATTATAGCATTATGTGTTATTTAAAACCTAAGCTATGTACTTGCAGAGAATGATTTTTTAGAAACTTTATTTATTCTTCAAATAAAGAGACTACTATTGATTTCAATTTTTAGTATACCTGAACCCTTGTATAGTTTTTAATGAAAAATTAAAAATAGATTGTTAAACATCTAAAACTTAGAGTTTTAGTTTATAAAATATTATTTCTGATTATTCTAATACAAAAATATAACATTTAAATAAAAATATATGTATTTTTTCCAAAAAAACATTTTTATTTAAATTACAACATATCATGTTTTACCTACAGTATTGGATTTAAAATTAAATAAGTGTTGTGACAAGTCAAATACCTAAAAAGTTGGATAAGAACCCGCTCTTGACTCAACTTGTTCTATTTTTAAATAAGGGCAATCTTTAAACATTTATTTATCACTACATCTCATTGATTGCCATATTTCATAATCCATATATAGTGTCCTATTAGGATCAGACATGAGTACTGGTGATCAACCTTATAAAACTCTTTTCATATACCACCCCCTAGTGACCTATCTATGGGTATAAAACCTTCTGTTCTTCTCAATAAAGATATCTTAAAATATATTTCTCTTTATTAACTTTCATGTAACTGCAGCTTTTAACACATTTACAACATTAGTAGCAGTGGTAGGATTTTCCAATCCTACCAACCTTTAGATAAAATTAATGTCTACACTTTCACACAGAAAGCACACCACTAGCAACTAATTAATGCCCTCCCCAACTATAAGAAACTACTTTCAAAACAGAAATTTAAGAGAATTATCATCAATTTTATTTTTAGAAAAATCTGAAATTCATCAAAATCAAATTCTCAAATTTTGAATTAATTTGGTGATGTACAGCCTCCAAGTTCCCTTTTTAAAGCTATTAGCTGCCAGTTTTAAACCCAGGAATTTGATATTAATAGTTCTAATATGTTGCTTACCTCCTGGAAACTTCCAGAACGCTCTGATGACTTAAAATTTCTTAAACTCACATTTGGACTTCTTAAACAAATCATAAAAGATAAATACAATGCAACAGATGCTGATTGGATTCTGATCCATAACCACACAGTCAATCTTAAGCCTCTAAGCCATAAAGAACATAGTAAGTTGCCTCAGGGTAAACAATTAAGTGGTTTATCACATCCAGAGAAACCCTATAGACTACAGCTAACTTTCAAACTAATGTATTATATTACAATGTTTATTTTTAAGTATCTAATAAGTGGATTCTCTATTACTCTTGTCTGCTTCTCAAAAAGTCAGGATAAGCCTCAGAACTATCTTTCTTTTCTCAAAGATCCATTTTTGGTTTAAAACTCATTTTTCTTCTTTAGAAGGGTATTTATAATTTTTAAATCTATATTATAATCTTGTTCTAGCATTAATAAATTATTTCTTTCAATATAATTTAATTTTTAGTCTATTCCAGTTTTATTTTAAGCCCTTCATCATGAAGGGGTTAATTAATTTTACTATGCCATGCCTTAATCTGGCTCTATTGTGGAGAAATTCAAGGCCCTTCCAAGGAAACTGACTGGCACAATTCCTATCCTAGCAATGAACATCAGAAAGAGAGTTTAGCAAACTTCTGGTTCAAGCACAATACTTGACACTGGGGGTGCTAATTCAACTATCAACAAATTTTTGATAAAACAGTTGAAGAAGGCCCCCTTTGGTTTGTCCTAACGCCTCATTATATCTTTTTCTCTACCTCTCTGGGTATTATAAACTAGGACAGTTTAGTATTTTATTTGGTAGATTCTCCTTCCTAGAAAAATTCAGTCAATTGGTCATGGTAAATATTTCCATTGGTTTATAATAGCAGGATTTATCTTAGGAGCTCTCCTATACAAGGCGGGTAGGCTCTTGCCTTCCCAATGGATCCCTGAACCAACAGATGGCAAAACTAAAAAGTGGGTACCATGGTCCCTGAAGGACTAACCCTCTGGAAAAGTCTGCTCATACCCACAGCTAATTTTGATATCATCTCTACCTCAGGAAGTCTAACCATGCCCACGCCTGCAATTGATCCCAGCATCATGCCAGCTCACATTGCCACATGCTTATGTGTTGCCAAGATTGGATCCTTCTCTGGGTTACATACAGAGAACACCAATACCTGGTTGAGGGCTGCACACAATAAGTTGGAACAGATGCAGTGCCCAATACACTTCTGGATTCCAGAAGTAGCCATCTGCCTGACAGAAGATGCCGCTTTCTGGTCAGCAGAATGAAATAAAAACACCCCTGTAGCAGATAGAACCTGGGATGGGCTCCAGGAAGCCTTTATTGCCAAATTTTGAAAAAAAAGTTAGAGTTTCTTGTTGCCTGAGAAATGCGTAAGTTAAAATAGAAGGTAACATCAAAGATTATATCTGCACCTGGGAAGAACTCTGTTGTGTGGAACTTCCTAAAATGATCTTTGACAGCCTCTCAACAGTCCTCTTGTTCTGGGGGTCTCAAAATTGCACATCCCATAACAAATGATTATGCACAAGTGCATACTCTTGACAGCGCCTATAACAAAGTCAAACTGGCTTCAGGGACTTCAGACTCTCTCCACAAACACACCAGAGCTACACACACAGAGAAGACACATTCTAGGCCTTCCCACTTTTTTCAACCTGGTTGTGTGCAGCATGCCAATAAAATTTACAACTAACCTCAGTCCACGGGTTCTGCTGCACAGAGTAATCAAACCAAATTTTATAGCAGCACAACATAGGACAACAAGGAGTTTGGAAATTTCTGGGGGACCCGATAAGAAAGTCAGGGCTGCCATCAAAAATAAAAACTCATAATCAGTATAACCATTGTTTCA
>CAKOGF010000353.1:0-11358 GCA_933228935.1 Pemphredon lugubris
CAGTAAATTATTAGTTAAATCAATCACTGCCAACAAATCTATGTGATTACTATTTGCCACCAGTAAATATATTACACTTGTAATTTCCGCTGGCAGATCCATTGGGATATTAGACAATCAACTACAAAAATTGGATCACCTTTGGTATCTGCAGTATCCATCTATTATATCTTATATATCCAACTTATAAGCCACATAACAATCCAGGGGGATTTACTGCCAGTAAATTCCTTGTTTGGCACATAATCAACTCAATCACCAGATTCAAACCAGACATGATCATGTCGTAAGTTCTGATCTAATATGCAGTAGTCTTGTCACCATATTCCACCAGTATATTCTGAGTTATTCTCTGTCAGTATATTGTTATCTATTTTCTGCCGGAAAATCCTGAGATTTATTCCTCAGCCAATCAAGTGGCTCACATATTCAACCAACCAGCGCACGCCAAGAGGCCAGCTGTACAGGAGAGGCCTGATCTCGCCTTCTCCCAAACCCTACACCACTTGTCACAACCAATCAGACTATCACAAGTCAGCTGAACAGGATCACAGCTAGGACCGCATGCCCAGAATCCTGACAAGAGGCAACCACACTGCACCCAGAGTGGTATTTAAAGTACCACTTGAGGGCCCTAAATGAGAACCTTTATCACCTCTTTATCAGAAATATTGTAGGCCAGCTGGGCTAGAGACTTCGTAAATAAAAACACAATAAAGTTCACTTCCTATTATTTGAGAAGTCCTTGTAAAAAAGGACAGGTAGAATTTTATTCACAGGTCCTGACTAACAACTTAAGAGTCATAGTTGTGAACATAAGAGCTATCAACCCAGAAAGCTTTACATCTATTACAATACTCTCTGGTATATAGTAAAATATGCTGGTCTTTACTAGCTGCTCCAGTAATTCTCTTTTCTGGGGTGTTTCTGTCTGCTGGGGCAAGTTACCAGCATATTAGTGATTAGAGTTCCAGTAGGAACAATCTTGGTGAAGTTCAATCTAGAGGCCTTGTTTTACTTCTTGGGAGATAATTTTCCCAATTAGTGGATTCTTGACATTGAGTTAAGCCAGAATATGGGCTTATTCAACTCATTAGAGATTTGGCTTGTTGCACAGTAGGCTAAGGTATAATACAGAGATGTGCATATTGCCAGGGACATGGTGGACTGAGAAAACATCTGAGGAGGCCAAGGCGCTGTATAAGAGGAGTTTAGCTGTTCTGGCTCCTCACATTGCATCTTTTTGGCTAATTTTGGCATGAACTCAAACACATGAAAGACTTGTTCATATCCCCCAATACCTAGACAAGCTGTTAATACAGATGTAAAGATAAAGTTGTTCATCTTCCAAGATTGGGGTTGAGGATGGCTGACTATTAGCTTTGTTCCTTGTTTGGACTGAGGTTTAAGCAAAAGTGTATTATTAAGGGGTAATTTTTTTAATGATAAAAAGCCTATCAATGAGAGGGTGCTCTTTATTTATAGGGAGTTTCAAGGTGAAAATATTTTAAATGGAAGTAAAAAACACTGGAATGGGGATCCCAAGAGTCTAGAGGGTGATTGGTGGGATTTGAAGCTGAGATTAAGGTCAAACCCTTGTACTTTTGCTAGGATTTGGTCTTTAGTGATTGGGGAATTCAGTTTTGAGCCATGTTGAGAAACTTACATTAGAGCATAAGATGTCTCTTGTAACTAGCCATTTATCATCTCAGCTGGCTATAACAGGCTTGTTTTGGAATCCAGGTCTCTTTTGGGGTCTAAATTTGGATAAGTTTGGGTGTTTTGGCCTGGGATTAGGCCCTACATAGACTCCATATTTTAAAATTCTGATTAGGTTTGTCAACTGGATGGGAAATAGACAGTCAATTGACCTGAAACCCCTGATTTAATTGACTGGCTTGTTATTGTTGGTTGATGAAAATATTATTTCAACCAAATTCTCTTATTGAAAGTAGGATTACTTTTGAATCCTCAGTATCAGAAATATTTCTGAAGCTCTGATAGAGATCTGTAGATTTGGGAGCTTCTCTCCAACAAAGTTCAGATAGGCTTCTAGATTAAATTTCCAGAAATAATTCAACATAAATATCTACCATGAGCATATTTTCTACCTATCATGACAGGAAAAATCTTTCTATGAGAGAAAAAATCTTTATTAACATTTTCTATACACTAGTGTACTCTAGTAGATATTATAGAGCATAAGAATAAATGATAAAAGAAATGATAAAGGTCTTAATATTGGACAAATGTAGTTGAAATGAACCAAGTTTATACCATATATATATTGTAAGAAGTTATATTCATCACACAAGTCTAAAGTGTATGGATAATCAAGAAACAGCTTTGGATAAGGAATTTAATATGGATTTTAATCTAAATCCATTTTAAAAAATTGAATGTGTTGTTAATTAGTCCATCAAGTCAACCAATAGCATTGGCCACAACTAAGTTGGATCAATATATAAACAAACGCAGATCATAATGCAAATCAGATAAATCAGCTAATAAAAGCCAATAAGAAAGTGGGTTGAGAATAAATAAACATTGAACTGGGTCCAAATTAATGAATCAAACCATTATAGGCTAATCAGAAGATAGAATAATTCAAAATAATTGAAGAAAAAGTTCTAACAGCAGTCAAGTAACTCCAGATGTCCAATTGGATTACCCAAACCCAGAAATTAAATGCAGAATCAGGTAAAGCATCTCTATCAGCCAATCAGTTATTACTCAGGACCCAAAACACGTCCCAAAGTACTTCATACCCAGTTCTTCTACCAATCAGGATATAAATGGGCTCCAAACAGTTACTCGTGATGCAGAGAAGTTAGAAAGCAAAAAATCAAAAGGTTTTGCTAAGCTAAAAAACATTCTCAAGTCTAAAAATAACCAGCCTCATAAATTAAGTACCCTGCTATTAATTCAGACCTTGGTTTTTTCTCTTATAGCTTGCAGCCTGATTCAAGCCTACCAGACATCATTGGCTCAATTTCAATGTAGTATCAAACTATGATAAACCCAATTTTTATTTCTCTTGCTCCAGATTAGTATATAAGAATTTTCTTTTGTTGAGAGCTTGCTCCAACAACTTTTTTTTTCTCTAAAGTATCAAAATAAAGCAATTCTTTATTCTTTTCTGATTAATAGAATTATCCTTAAAACTAAGAAAGGCCATACATGAGTTTTTTTTCTCTGTTATGAGGCTTCCTTTTTCTTTTTATTTGAATAGGCTGGTTGAGAGCAGAAGAAATTTCCAAACAACCTACAACTTCCACCAAACCTATTGAAGAATCTTACTGGTACAGATTTGGCCCAAGACAACTTTAGTCTTATAAATAGAAAAGGCCACCAATTTCCCTATCATCCATCCAAACACTTCTTGTAACGTGGTAGGATACACTGGCCCAGTGTTTGTTCTAATATTTCTCTCTATTTATTGGAAGATTTTGTATGTTGTGACATGCAGACAATATGCTCATGCTAGAGATTTCAGTAGGGGAAACTTTGGTGAAGTTTAATTAGGGGCATTACTTCACTCATTAGGGGAGAAACTCCCCAATGAAAAGAATCACTGATATAGATTCTTTACAGATGTAACAATTTGAATCTAAAAAACGTGAACGTTAGAAAAAAGGCGTTTTCAACTTTACCTTTTTGTTTCTCACCGTTCCTGCTCTGTTGGAGCTTATTTTTGAGGCTTTTCAAGGCCTCCAGATCTATTTTTCCGCTGCTTAGCAGCAATCAGCTTTGATTGACGCTACTAAGCAGCATAACAGCTGTTTTTGCTGTTTTGTCTTCTCTTTCCTCTTTATTTCCCCCTTTTTCTCTCTTTCCTCTTCCTTTTTGCCTTTATAAAGGCCTATCACCTTGGTGATCCTCTGCCCATCATTTGGAGCAGTTGCAACCAAATTTCTATAAATAAAGCTGGAGTTGAAGAGTAAGCTTTAAGCTGAAATTATAAGTGGTTCTTTCCCACATCCATTTCCTCTTCAAATCTGTTTACTCTTTTTATCTTTTATCTCTTTAAGGATTATTTTTTATTTTTTTAGAAAAGAATTAAGTCTAAGTTATTTGTTTTCTATATTTCCCTTGCTTTCATTATGGAATTTATCAGAAAAAAAGTCATGAGCTTGTTGTCACCATTTTCTTTTTTTAAGGAGTCCTTTACCTCCCAAATGTTGAGATATTCTGATGGTGAATATCCCAACATTGATATTCCCCTAGTTACTAATAAATTGCTTTATAACACTTTATGCTACCTTTTATGTCTAGGGTTAGTCAACTCAATGGCACCCTTTGTTTCAAATTAAAAATTTATTGCTGGTCTGGTAAAGTTATTATTACAGACATTTCCCACATTTTTGTACCTTTTAAACTTAAATCCTAACACTTTACATGAGTTAGTTTATAATTTATCTCCTGTTTGGGCAAGGCCCTACAACAGAGATTATATGGAGTAGGTTTTAAATCTGCCATTAAAACTTTGGTAAGAGTTAGGATATATCATGCTGACACAATAATAAGCTTGGAGAGTTTGACAGGCTTTATTTGAAAGCCAAATGTCAACAAACTTATTTCCTAATTGAAATTAAAATAGAGAGCTTATTGAGAAAGTATAGAAATTAGAGTGTTAGAGAATCCTCTCTTCAATAAGAAACTGTGCTTAAATACTGAGGAAAAATGGGGTGCAGAGATAATTTATCAAGCCTTTCTGTGCAGAGTGTTTTAAAATCAGTGGTATCTTTCAGGTATGCAGCAAGCTGAATCCTAAAAAAATGATAAGAACAGCTTGAAAACTGGAGGTAACATTTAATTTAGTGCTTAGATGGAAGGTCATAAACTGATGTTTGAAAGTTAATATTGGCAGTGGCTTGGATTTGCAACCTGGTATGATTAGTTTATTTAATTTTTGGGCTTTTTTACGTCTTGCTGCATCAAATTGAACTTTTGGGAGCTAATCTAGTCCTCTGATTGACCACTTAAGCTGAGTGTAGCTTCAGTCTATTATTTATTATTATAGTTGTCTTTAAATGTTTATGGCTTTTTGGATCCCAATTCAGTTTTTAGTGATAAGCAAGTGGGGCTATTTTTCAATTTCTTTATTTAATTTTTTATTCTTAATTAATTTATAAAAGATGAAATTATGGATCCCAGTTCAACTTCAGCTTATCAAGACTGATGTCAGGTCCAGGCAATGTTGAAAAGCAGTTTTCAAGGTTTGAAGATTCCCACACACCATTTTTATTGATAGTATTATGGGTGAAATGTTATGATGTTGCTCCATATAATTACCAAAGAGAGGCATTTTACTACTTGTCTCTAATCAAAAGGATGGGATCTGACCTTGGCCGTGCCAAAGATTATTCTATACAACAATAAATGTGGCCCAACAACTTGAATCCAGTACCACATCAGGATCAAACCTGGGATCAGTTACCAAGACAAAATCTTTTCTTAAACTCCATGACTGTCATAATCCAAATAAAAAGTTGTGGTATATCAATAGCTATATATCTCTATTTTTTATCCAATAAAGATATCAATCTTCTCTTTAAATCTTCACCTTTTAACAGCTTGCATACTTTCAAGAGGTATACACACAACACAAGAAAAAGCATGGTAAAATAATCAAATGATATAACTGAAGCTGCCTCAGAATTGATACAATGGTCAAGCATGTAACTTTTATCCTTGTAGGTAAAAAATAAAGGATTATCAAGAAGTAATTGCAGAAGGGCTTACTGCCAGATGATATTGCATATAGAAGCAACCTTTTTAGCTGAGGATTTTTTAAGATGGGCTATTGGATTTAGATATTATCTAACATTGTAAGATTCTTGTGAATTGGCTAATGTGATAAAAATTGACCCTAATTTAACCTATGGATGCTTCTGAAACACAGTTTCACATCCTTACCAGGCTTGGTCCTGTTTTTGACTTTTTTATCCTGTGGTGACATAATTTTGAAGGGTTCTGAGATACAACTATACTTCTCTGCTAAATACTGTTTTTCTGAAGCTTGATTGTTGTAAGATAGTTGGAAACTTTTTGTTACTAGCCAACTGGTTGCCCATATCAGGATCTGGCCTGACAAGCTTGTTGAAAAATGTCTTTCCAAAGTGAATCCTTGCTGTGCACTCCCAAGGACGCAGCAAGGAGAGCACGGTGGCATAATCCTAATGGAAGGATTGGATTTGTACTAAGCTGAACAATTAGCAGAGAGGAAGTGAGAAGGATAATTTACCTTGACGCTGCTATTACTTGTAATAAAAAACTCCTCTAGAGACATCTAGGGAGGGTGAGCTGAAGTACAAGAGACACACAGAAGAGAATATTATTTAGAACTTGAACTTTATTGGGAATGGAATATAAAATATAGATAGATAGATACCACAAAATGTAGGTGGGATAACAGGATCACTTGTTGCTTACACAAGTGGAGGATAGATCCTGAATGTGAGACTCAAAAGAGAGAAATTGACACCACTCTTTTTAAGGAAGGGTTGCAATTTCAAATGCCAAAGTCAAAAGAGAGGAAATTCAAATCTGTCTCTAGATTTGAACCCACCAAAGGCAAAATCAATAAAGTCTGAATGTGGCCATTCACAAAAATTCTGAAGATGCCCCTGACTCCAAGCTTCAAGGTGACGCCTTGGATTTGTCTCTAGCTATCTTAGGCCCTGAGATACAGCCAGTCAAAGTTTCAAAACCAATTGACACATTCAAACAGCGCAAAATGGCAAAAAATTGGGTTCTGGATCAAAAAATATGTTGATATGGGATGTGAGCATAACTTGGCTTCTAGTAATCGTGTTTGGACGGCCAAACTCAAGTTTTGAAGCCACAGGCCAGGAGAATTGAATAAAGCTAAAATTAGATAAGCATCAGACTATGCTGCAGAGCCCTGCGCCATAATTATGTCATCTTAGTAATTCAAGTGTAACTTGCCATCTAGGGATTGGGCTTGGATTTCCAAACCTGCATTTCAAAGCCAAATGACAGAAGAATCAAATGAGAGTATTTTTGGATGAGCTACATACATCGATCACAATAGAGAAACTACCTTCCAGAGACATCATTGATGCTAATCAGAAGTTGAGCCAAATCTTCAGTCTGATGCCACAAGTAGAGCCATTGAAACTGTCCAGAAGAGTCAAGAAGAGTCTGAAGGCCCAAGTCAAGTGGTATAAAGAGACACTTCACCCAATGATCAGCTTGTGATCATTTTAAGTTAGCCTTGAAATAAAGTTTTAATTTAGTGTGATTTAATTATTATGTTCAGTCAGATGAAAACTAGTCAAGACCCTCTGGGCCCTGACAGCCCAAATAAATTGAGCAAAGTTCATTGGGGGATTGATATTTTGAAGCACAACCAAAAATTTTCCTGAAGCATCAGCCAAGTAAATTGTATATGGAGATGAAAAAAGATTTGGTAAGAAGTTTTTGGGTGCATAGCTCAGTAAAGAGTAGAGATGAATATAAGGCTCAGGTTTCGCTTAAGGGGTGCTAAGAGAGGGTAGCTTTCTGTTGAAGTTTTTTTCCTGATGAAGTTTTTGAGATACTGTTTTTAACCCAGTTGAAACAAGGGGATCATGTGAAAAAAATTCATATGGAGCTTGAGAAGTGGAATTACTAAGCTGATTGGCATTAATGTGATAGTTTAACTAATTAACAGATTCAACCAATAACTGTGGGTGCGCAGCCCAGGTGAAATGAGCCAAGTCTCAACAAAGAAACACCGGCAGATGGGCTGCCAGAATAGATGAACCATCCAATTTACTTATTCCTGGCATATGCTGTACCCATATTCCAATGCACAGGATAGCTTAGTATCCATCTCCAAGCAATTAGTGTGCAGATAAAGAGTTTTCACATATGAAAATCATATCATAAATATTCCTAATGTCAGTTTATCCTAGAAACTGTGGGCCATCAGGGGCACCACTAAGGAAATAGTCTCTAGAAGAATCCACAAAGGATTGGGCCACAAGGCCAACTGCCCTAAGATAAATAGACCAGTAGTCTATCTGTCTAAGGCAGCTCTGATTAGATTGAAACAATCACCTCCACCAACTAGTAGTCATCCACTGACTAGCTATCCTTGGGTTGTAGCCCAGGTAGATAGCTGACCCCAGCTATACAGCTCTGTATTGGACACAGCTTCTGTGAAAGGCCTGCATGCAATACCACTTCCTTGTAAAAACCTCCTCCTCTCAGGCCAGACCTACTAACAAAGATACTCTAATGCTACTTCAGTCTCTATCTTAGTGTTATAAGCTAACTTGAAATAATGTGAGCAGCTGGGCCAGACCTTATACAAATAAAGATTAGTGTCTCTTATTTGTTGTCTTGTTAGGCTTAAGATATCAGCATAGTCTTTTCATTGATTTCTTCCAGTGACAGAACCCTATAAGTTAGAAAAAAAGGTAGTACTATCTTCATACAGTACAATTCCCTTTATGATAATGGAGATGCAACATTGAACCTTAATCCAGATGTAAGAATAAACATTCCATTGCTTCTGGGCTGTGGGCCCAGTCAGACATCCCACATCTGATGAACAAAATAGCATGGGCCACAGGAAAATGCCAAAGTCACAGGTTCTCCTGAACTTGACTGATGTTAGAATACTTAGGCTGTTTCATGGTGGATGATTGATCTTCTGGTCTGCAGTTTTCTGATACTGATCTTGGAGAGTTGTAATCAATTGGGGTTACATCAAACTTTTAGATCCCCATTTTTAGATGCTGGGGTGATTTACTACATTATTTATAGTTTATCTTTGTTTTCTCCTAAGGAGAAACCTTATGGTCATTTAAATTACCCAATAACTATGTTAATAGTAAAAATAACCATTTACACACCAGGTATTTCAGGTTTTTAGATAACTGGGTTATCTTAAAGAAAGTTAGTATGGGCTGTCAAAGCTTTGGGTGAATTTATGGCTCTTCTTTAAAGGGGATGGTGATAGGAATTGAGCTTGACTTAGCCTCAGAAGCTGGGGAAGCCTGGCCATCGCTGGCGTGGCTTAAAAAATGTGCCAGTCTATGGCAGCTGGACTTTACTATTGCATGTAAAATCTTTGGTAAAGTACTCTAAAGGAATATCTAGTTTGCATCTGCTACTTTCTAAAGCTACCGCTTGACAAAAGTTTAAATGTAAATCTTTGATATGCTCTCACACATCTAGCTTGCTAATGGTGGAGGAAAAGTCTGGATAAATCTTGCTCTTTTGGTGGTTGTCTATCTTCATTGGATCCTGCCATCCGATCATGGTTGGGCTTTTAAACCTGTACTATAAACTTGTTAATGCTAACATGATTCAGCAAGGGTTGATTTGGAATCAAATACATACTTATGTACTTCAATTTAGACGCGATTGGTTTAATCTTATTTCAATTATAAGAGCTAGTGCATCAAATTTGTGGTGATTTTAGTGCCAACCGGAAATTAATACTCTTGAACCGTGACTTTCAACAGCTTGTATACTTTCTTAAATATTCTGTCATCCATGAACTACTCAACCGTTGTCTGTCCAAGCTTACTTAAGCCAAAAATTGTCTATTTAATAACCATTCTACAAACCATTTAAAACGAAGGATGGTACTTTATAATCATGAGCTGCCTTTTTGGACAGCAACTTGCAAATCACGCACCGCCCAAACGGTGCCTATGAAGCAACCCATGAAGGCAACAGTTAGCACCAGGAAGATCCAAATATATTCCAGGATCGACCTGTTCTTGTAACCGAACAGCTTCAAATGGCAAACGATGGGGATGAAAAAAACAACCGCACAATTAGAGAAGGCACCAATTAGGGACATTAATTCGGGGAAGTGGGGAAGGAAGGCGGCAATGACGGTGAGAACAGCCAGGGTTCCAACACGGATCCCAGAGCGGATACCAAACTTGGTTAGAGCATTGAATGACGAGGTGCCCAAACCCAACTTAGATTCAGCCTCCAAGCTAAATGAACATAACGTGATAGGCAGGACCAGGACAATATGGACGGTAATAATGATCATTGCACTCAGAGCCTCGTTCGCCTTGGGCAGTGACATCATAATGGGGCTTTGGACAGTGTCGCCATAGACGTAATAAGCAACCATCCCAATCAACCCGTACATGGCAGCAATTGTAGCCATGGCTGCCGCAAGGACCTTGGTCCACTGTTTAGGATGACGCATGCTGGACTCTACGTGAGGGTAGATGATGTTGCCACCAAACGAAAAGGAAATTGTTGCCAGGCTGGATGGGAAATCCGACCAATTGATGATTTTCCAACTGGAGCTGAGGGGCGCACCGCGCATGGCCAGCTGCCGAGGGATATCTTTAAGGCTCACCACCACCGTAATTATTACCACATACAGAGTTGCCAGGGCTCCTAGCAATGAAAGCCAAGCCACCTCTTTCAGCGTCCGTAGTAGAATAAGTGGGATGATGATAGCTGCTCCTCCAATAGCCACCCATTCACGGATTCCAATCCCGGAAAACTTAATGATCTCACACGCCTCCTTCATGTTCTTTCCTATAAGGACAAGGTACATGCAGGTAACGCCAAGTAGAGTTATGTAATGGAGAAACTGGACCACCTGCTTGCCCACGTTCCCAAATGCTGCCTCCCCGATTTCCGGATAAGAAAGCAGTCGCTCACCCGGCTTGGAGTAGATGCATTCCATCAGCAGCTGTCCAGTATAAACCGACATCATAGCCGACAGAACCAGGAAGGCTGCCGAAATCCAGCCACCAAGTTTAAACGCATAAGGTATTCCCAGCGTACCCGAGCCAGCCACAACACACACGATATTAAAGTACGCCCCAAAGCTTGAGCCGGTGCGACAAAACTCCTCTTCCCCCTTCAAACGGGAGGAAGATCTTCACTGGGGAAATTAGATTTTGCTTGAGAAAAGAAAGAGGTTAGCCCAGGATTAAAAGTTGAAGAATGCTTCAAACCCCTTACCGATTTTCTTGGAAGCCATATTAGCTGTGTTTTTGGATTCCGGAGGTGGAATGCTAGACTTGCCTTTCGTCTAGTACTAAAGTCAGCATGAGTGATAGTTTGAGGATAGAGGTTTCCCAAATAAAAATAAGGTCACGGGATTGACCACCCAAATTAAAAACTGCTTAAGCACTACAATATATTAAAAACCTGTATCGATTAAAACAAGAAAATTTGCCAAGTGTTCATCGAAAACTCCTGAGGAAAGCAATCCTGACAAGAAAAGTTAGCAAGTATTTACAGTAAAAGGTTAGACTTTGGTGTGGTAAGGGAAAGTTGATTATTTAAATAAGGATCTTACTTTCTTGTTATCTAAACTCATCGACCAGAATATTTATTGGTGGAAAAGGGGATAAG
>CAKOGF010000354.1:0-11326 GCA_933228935.1 Pemphredon lugubris
CCCCTTTCAAGAAAATTAGTGGGTAAATTACTAGAGGAACATACTTGCCTTAAAATGTAATGCAATAATACTTTACTGGAAAACTCTGAACTACTGTAAAGGACTCCACTAATTCAGAACATAAATTTATCCAAATTATATATTTGTGACTTCTGAACATAACAATGTGCATCACATAGAGAATAGAAAGAGGCGTGTGCTTTGATTAGTCTTAATATAAAGCCATAAGAAGATCATATACATAATTTCTCTTTTTCATCAGTGGTTTTTTATAAAAAAAACTTCTTATTTATACTGTTTATTTATAGTGTAAATAATTGTGGTCTATCCCTACATGACAAGAGTATTTTATTTTAGTTTAAAACTCTTTTTAAAAGAACTAAGAGGCTCAGAGGCAAAAAAAAACACCAAAATAATAGACTATACCTTCACAAGGCTTGAAACTTAAAATGTTTAAATTATCTTCAAAACCAGTAAAAATCTGGAAATTATAAATAAAAGGCACCTAAAAGCTTATCCTAAAAAACTTTGATAATAAGAGCCCTATAAAAGACCAAGAAGAAAGAGGTTGTGATAGAAATATCTGATTATGAATTGTTTTAGGCCAGGCTCAACTATTTACCAAATATATGTAATAAAAAAGTTTAGAACAACCTTTGAGGAAACTCAAAGCTACTATTCAAGGTTTCAATAATCCATAAAAAATCAGGGTTGAATCATCTTAGTAATAAATATTTGTGGATTATTTTTATTTATAAGCCCTAAAAATGGCTTAATCACCTTAAAGAAATTTAAATTTGCTCTTTATTCAAAAACTTTCTCTTTTTATTATTCTCATCTTATTTTTTGTAACTCCTTATTTTAGATTGATTATAAAATTAAGAGAGTATTTATTGTTCTTATTTTATAGCCCTGAAAATAATGAACATAACTATGCCTTTTCATTTGGTTTCAACCAATACACTTAATGAGAGGTTTTAAACAACAATATAGGCTTTTCTCTTTTTTAGGTTTGCATCAATAAATACTTCAAAAATTGCATTTGGGTGAATTTTTGAATAGATAGCTAAATTATTTGCTTGCCTTTAAAAGGCCTTTATTTTTAAAAAAGAAAATTTACAGATAATCCTTATAAATAGAAATCTTAGAGATAATGCATGAACCTCTGAAACCTGGAATAATATGCTCTATATTAAATTTTATAGCACTGTAATAAACTGGTTTATAATACAACACACAATTTATAAGAGAAGAAATTTATAACTGCACCAATATTGATAAAAATTGGCTTTAGCAAGAATCACCTAGAAGAGCATAAATTATACCCAGATTAAGCACTTAATCTGAATAGAGTTAAAGTTAGTATTTTTAAAAGTCAACTGATAATGTTTACATTCTTGGGATAAAATATCGCTTTTCAAAATTTATTCAGACCTGGCTTCAAAGCTTATGAATTGAAATATTAGCTTTTTAAGAATTGATATTATTTTAGAGTTATCAGGGGGATGGGCTAAAGATAGAAAGTGTAGATGAGATAACTTTGTTTCAAGAATTATAGCACCAATAGAAGAATACTCTAAAGAAAGGAGGGTAAAAGATAGAAAAAAAGCTTTAGAGGTTGGGCTAAGCTAATCACAATGAAAATTGGTAAGAACATTTTTAACATAAAATAATCAGAATGAGAATAGTAATAGGTGAAATAAATAAATGGTCAAGATACTGCAGCTTTATAAAAGCCATAAAGAAGCAAGATGATGGCCAACTTGCTCAGCATCAATACCAGAGTCTCAAGTACACTGATAAGGTAGTGATAAGGTATTTTTGTGTTTTTTATTCAAGTAAAGCTATTTAGAAACAAATTTTTAGGAGTAAAAGCTGTTTTACTAATGCAAGTAATTATAGGTGTAGTGTAATTTTATTTTCCAACTAAAATATCTTCACCTGTAGAGATGACAGTTGAATTTTGTAGTTTGATGGTATGTCAGAAATGAAATTCTTGCCCCACTTGAAAATCAAGACATGAATAAGTTTTGGACCCTAGTGTCAACTAACCAGCAGTGGATCATTATGAGGATCAGGAGGGCAAGTTTCAGGGATGTCAATTTGCCAGACCACCCACACTCTGATAGCTTAGACAAACTGATACCAGACTGCTTGCATAATGATGGGATCAATCTCTTTTATATCCAAATCTGGAACTACCAATGAAAAGATGACAACCCTGACACCCAAAAAGGATCTAGTTAGGCTACCTAAAATAGATAGCAAGACAATGACTGCCAGTCTGATAGTTCTAAAGGCCTCTCCAGTGACCAATCAAGGACCTGAGCCTGGAGTCAACAGGAACCAAAATACTGCCCTCAATAATTTGACTCAATAACAGAATAAAGCAACCATTCTCTACAATGAATCAGCCAATGAATGCTGCTCTACTGTCAGTACCACACTCAAAGATCTGCTGCCCACCCATCTTGTGAATTCCTGATACTGATAAAGAACCCCCTGGATGATGAGGAGTCTGGTGGTAAGGTACTATATGAACCCCAGGACTCTACTTCAGACCCCATTGCCATTTTCAAATAAAGATTATGAGACATTGAGTCTCTAAAATACTGCCATGTTTAATTCTTGTAGTTAGTCAGTTTAACCCATACTCTAGCATACCCGTCACACCTGTGTCTGCTCTTCCTAGACACTCTGGTTTATCTACTCATTCACTGCCACCTGCCAAGCCCTTGTCTAAGGCCACCTATAGCGTTATCAGCTCTAGATTACATTATGCCCAAGATCCTATGGCCTTAGTTACTGAACCCTCTAGGTGCCCCCAATCTGTCATTTGCCATTTAGACATAGAGCTGCCTGTCAACCATAAGCTCATGTCTGTACCTATGCCTACTCCTGACCTCCTGCCCAATCCCTCCAGCAAACTGCTTGGCATAGTGTACATCATCCTTGCTGGGGTGATGGACACCATTGTGCTGCCTGCTGGTCCCTGGTCCTGGGTAGGAAAGTCTCTCTCCTACCTTCTTAAGTTAGCTCCAATTGTATGATGGGCCCTTTTTGCCAGCCTGATGTCCCGCCCTATTTCTGAGAATGGTGACCTGCCCACTCACAATTGGATTCCTGATAGCAACCAGTCATTTTTATTTGAGATCAATCCCTCCCAGAACAAAACCACAAATAAAAATAAATATGAACACCCCAGCATTGAATTTTTAATAAAGTCATCTGTTAAAGAACACAACAAATTGCCTAACAGAGGTGAAGAAAACTCTATCATTAGTTTCATGAGCTTGAAGCTGGCCTCAGCAACCAATCAGGACTCTACAACTGGCAGAATCAAATATCTAGAGACCATCTCAGAAATACTGCTCAAGAACAGAATAATAGCCTTAATTTTTCTAAAGATCTAACCAATGAATTTTCCACCAGTACCAGTGCTATTTTGCTGTCCCAAAAACTAAATGACTCTCTCCCAAATTCCCAATCCTCAATTTTATGATGATTTCTCTCTATTAAATAAAGAGCCTTATAGCAGGGTACTATGAAAAACCCTAAACCCTTTAACAGACTTCATCATCTTTTTCGAATAAAGATTATGAGTTATTGGTGTCACAGATATTGCCTTATTTTATCTTAATCCTTTGTCAATTTTACCCAAGCCCATATAGCTTGCCTGATCCTCTGTCAGAAAGTCTTTATACACCTGGCTCTCTCTTTGGTCCTGCCCATTTCACAGAATTCCCATTGAAGTCCAAGTACCAAGAGTACACTACCAACTGTGTGCTAGCCTGCAATCCCTTGGTATGAACTAAAGAGATTACTATATTCAACAGAAAGAGACCTTGGCACACCACCAAGCCCCACCTGTTTAAAGATAAATACAAACTTCTTTCTGTCTACAATTATAAATGAAACTACCTCTTATACCAAAAATAATGCCTGTGTTCACTCCTGAACTTCCATCAGACTACTTCTGCAAGTTGTTAAGAAGGTGTACATCATTATATTGGAGATTATTGACACCATCATTCCCACCACTAGCTCTTGATCTTGGGTAATAAAGGCTATATTGTACCTATTTAATTTAGCGCCAATCCTATGATAGGTTCTGCCTGCTTGTCCTGTGGCCTGTCTAATTCCAGAAACCAATGGGCTGACTGCCAACGGTTGATTTCCTGACATGGTGTCATAATTTTCTATTTTTGGCAGCCTGTAGGTTAGACACTATATTAAAGAGGGTAATGCATAAAATAAAATTAATTATCCATAATATTTGAGGAAATAATGGTGGAAACTTTTTAGGCTCAGATATATCAATGATAAAGGTAGCACTTACACATTTTTTATCATGTACTTTATTTAAATCATCAAGGTTAGACAGTTTCTTGGTTGCTTTTCAATATGATTTTGCCTTTTCTTTGAAAATTAAATTTTCATCATTAAATTCATTTGCATAAAAGTTTTATGGAATTGAATAATATTCTGGTTTGTCTAATTATATTTATTAGTTACTATTGTAGGGCCTTGCCCAAATAGGAGATAAATTATATATTAACACATGAAGAGCGTTAGGATTCAGGTTTAATAGATATAAAAACGTAGGTACTGTCTGTAACAATACTTTTACTAAGCCAGCAATGAATTTGTATTGAGAAATAAAAGGTGTCATGGAGTTTACTAGTCCAAGAAATAAAAAGGTAGAAAAGTGTGTTTAAAAGCAATTTATTGGTAACTAAAGGTATATCAATGTTAGGATATTCACCATTTGAATATCTTAACATTTGGGAGGTAAAAAACTCTCTAAAAGAAAAAAATGGTGAAAACAAGCTCAGGGCTTGTTGTCTTATAAATTCCATAATGGAAAGGAAAGTAATATGAAATCCCTAAACCTTAACTATCTTTTTAGAAAGAAAACAGAAAATACCAATAATTTTTAAAGATGAAAAGAAAATAAAGAAATTTAAAGAAGATGAAGTAGATTAGGGTAAAGACCACTTAGAATTTCAGCTTAAAAGCCTACTCTTCAAAACAAGCTTTATTTATAGAAGTAGAGAAAAGATTGGCAAAACTTCCCCAAATGATAGGCAGAAGATCATAAGATAGTTTGAGGCTCATCCCCAGAAGAAGAACACCAGAAGAAAAAGAAAAGAAACAGAAACAAACAGTAGAAGCTGTCATGATGCTTAGCAGAGTTGATCAAAACCAGTTGCAGCTAAGCAGCGAAAAAACAGGCCCAGAGGCCAAAAAAGAAAAGGAAAATTGGCTCTGTCAGAGCAGAGACGTCAAAAGCAATGTAATAACGTTTTAAACATTAATTTAACGCTTTTTAGGTACAATTTTTACATTACCCTCCCCAGATCCAAGTTCAGAATGGTCTTGGATATAAATATCCAATAGGGCCTGGCACCCAGCAAGATTGTCAGCAGGTTCCCAAGAGCTCTTTTCAACAGGATATTCCTTCCATATTACTTGGAATTGGAGTTTTTGGTAGTGGTAACAATGACCAAGGATTGATTCAACCTCGTACTCTGGTGTACTGTCTATCATTTGATAAGGAGGGGGTTGGAGAGTTGATGTGAAGGAGGGTCCTTAGTCTGAAGCTTTAAAAGGGAAACATAAAAAATGTTATGAATTCTGTAGCCAGGAGGCAGTTGAAGGCGATAAGCTACCCTACCAATTTTCTCAATTACAGGAAAAGGTCCTATAAAACGCGGCCCAAGCTTATGAGAAGGCCATTTGATAGGGAGGTTCTTGGTATTAAGGTAAAGCAGATCATGTATAGTAATTTGTGCCCCCTCTTGACGGTGTTTATCAGCATTCTTCTTATAGACTTCAATGGCTTTAGAAAGATTACTCTTCAATGAAGCCTGTAACAATTGTAGTTGTGTGACAAAATCCTCAGCTAAGGGAGAGCAAGAAGAAGAACTTACAGAAGGAAAAAAAGAAGGAGTATACCCCAAGTTAGCCATAAATGGGGTCATACAAATAGAAAAATAGGGGCTAGCATTATAAGAGTATTGGGCCAGAGAAAGATGAAAAGCCCAATTGTCTTGCTGTTCATTGGAAAAACAACAAAGAAAACTCTCTAAAGTTTGATTTGTGCGTTCAGTTTGTCCATCAGACTGAGGATGATAAGAAGTGCTTAGGGAAAGATGTACACCTAATAGTGACATAAACCCCTTCGAGAAAAGTGATAGAAACTGAGGACCACAGTCAGATACAATATCTCTAGGCGTGCCATGGTGAACAAAAACATGGTTAACAAACAAGGATGCAGTTTTTTTGCAGTAATGTCAGAGTTGCAAGAGACAAATATAGCCTGCTTAGAGAAACAATCACCACTACCATAATAGCGTCAAATCTGTTGGAGAAAGGTAGTTGAACAATGTAATTGAGAGAAACGGACTGCCAAGGACCCTCAGGAATGGGAAGAGGGCATAGAAGCCCAATAGGTTTCTGGGTAGAATGTTTGCTTCTTTGACAAATAAGACAACTACTAACATAACGTTTGACATATGAAGACATCTTAGGCCACCAAAAATGATCACAAAGTTTGGCGAGCGTCTTCTTGTATCCAGAGTGACCAGCTCCCAAAGAGTCGTGGAAAGTGATAGTAAGAGATTGTTGTAACTTAGGAGAAGGAAAAACATGGATTAAATAGCTTCTGCTTGTTAGACAGGATAGAGATAAGATGAGAAGAAAACTCTTCAGCAAGCTGAGAAGAGTGTATCTCCTTAATAATGTTAAGAGAAGTGGTACTGATGACATTGAGAGAGTGAAAATTATCATGCAAAAGAACAACCTTGTTGTTGAGTTCCTCATATTCCTCATCAATATCAGCTGAAGAAGGATGGCAACTAAGAGAATCAGGTAGAGTATTAAGGACACCCTTCTTGTAGATAATTCTGAAACAAAAGTTTGAGAGTTCTAATACCCATTGAGAATGGCGTTGAGAGATGCATCAACTCTCAGTAAAGTAAAGGAGATTCTTATGGTCTGTGTAGATTAGGAAGGGCTTATCAAGGCCTTCAAGGTAACGGCGCCAATGCTTGAGGGTTTTAAGGATTGCTAGAAGCTCCTTATAATGTACTGGATAGTTCCGTTCAGCAGGGAGATGCTTCTGCAAAAAGTAAGCAACAGGGTGTTGCTCACCATCCCTCCCAAGCTGAAGCAGTACGCCTTCAACAGGTTAATCACTCATGTTGGTCTCAACAACAAAAGGCTTGGAGGGGTCAGGCATGAGGAGGATAGGAGTGGAAAAAAAGATGGCCTTAGTATCCTCTAAAGCCTCCTGGGCCTCAGGAGACCAAAAAAAGGAACAGAGGGCGAGGTAAGAGAAGTCAAGGGAAGGACAAAAGAAGAAAAAATTTCCACAAATTTACGGCAATAGTTAGCCAATCCCAAAAACCCACGGAGTTGGGAACAAGTGTTGGGAGGAGGCCAATTCTGTATGGCCTCTACTTTGCTTGGTGCTACTGAAAAACCGTTTTGGGTGACCACATATCCCAGGAAGTTGACTTCTGTGCAAAAAAAGAACACTTTGAAATCTTTGCAAAGAGATTATAATCTCAAAGGCGTTGAAGTACCTGCTTAACATGAGAAATGTAATTGGTGGAATTTGAGGAGTGAATCAGAATGTCATCAAGATAGACAACAAAAAAATTGTTAAGGAAAGGAAGGAGAGCCTCGTTCATGAGGGCCTGGAAGATAGAGGGAGTGTTACAAAGTCCAAAGGGCATGCCATTGTATTCATAAAGGCCAAAGGGGGTGCAAAAAGCAGTCTTCACTTGTGACCAGGGGCAACTCTGATTTGGTTTAGGCACTTTGTAAGTCAATCTTGGTATAGATACAGCTTCCTACAAGATAGTCTGTCAGAGCTTCAGCAGATAAAATGGGACAGTGGTCCTTGATTGTGATCTCATTGAGTGCCCTAAAATCCACACAAGGACGTTTGGAGCCATCAGACTTTCCCACAAAAAATATAGGGGAAGAGCAAGGAGAGGGGAGCAAGATATAAAGCCTTTAGCAAGTTCTTTGTTGATGTAAACCTTAAGAAGAGTATTGTCTGTGTCAGATAGAGGGATAAGTCTCCCCCAAGGTGGAACAGTTCCAGGCTTGAGATTAATCTGGATGTCATAAGGTCTGTGTGGAGGTAATACATTGCACTCCTTCTCACTGAAGCAATCGTGATAATTGGCAAAGCAAGATGGTAGACTATCAAGGTCATTAGAGAGAAGAGCGTCCAGAATTGGGCTAGACATAGTGGTAAGACTTGTTTCTGAGAGTGGTGGGTGGAGAGTGCCAGAAACTAAGGGAATGAATCTAGTAGTATCATTGCAAGTAAAAGTGATCTTATTATTAGGGTGATCAAAATTGAGGAGGGATTCTCTTAACCAAGGGAGCCCAAGAATAAAGGGAAAAGATAAATTGGGGGAAGAATTGCAAATGACTTGGAAAGGGGAGCTCTCCTAATTGATAGTAACTGGATGAAGGATGGGAGTAGCATATGTAAAAGTGCTATTACCTACCTTGACGTCAAGAGAAACAGAAGAAGAAAGTCCCACAAGATTGGCAAGTTTTGCCTCAATGAAGTTGGTGTCTGCGCCATTTTCAAGGAGAGCAAGTACCTTAACCTGGCCAAGGGGGCCGTGGATAGTAACAAGGACAGTAAGAGAGCGGGAAGCATCCTTAAGAGAAAGCAAAGTGAGTGTTAAACTCTTCTCAGAGCCAGGAACAACTTGTTTGGAAAGAGGGCAGGTGAGGAGGGAGTGATCCTTAGAACCACAATAGAAGCAAAGGTTGTTATTCTTTCTTCTAAGAACCTCCTCAGCATTGAGGCGGAAACCTCCTCCTGGTCTTGGTTTGGTGCCAGGAGGGGCACTTGTAAGGGGTAGTTTAGAGGAGAAGGGTTTTGCGGATGAAGATAGCTTAGAAGTAGTGGGTTTTGTAAGGAGGTATTTCCTGTTCTACTTTACAACCTCTTTGATGAGGGGTTCAAGTTTATTGGGTAAGTCATGATGTACAAGGAACTCCTTGAGGCCAGGATTGAGTCCTTTCTTGTAGAAACTACAAGCCTCAGCATCAGAAGCCTGCAGTCTTGCCTGGAGAACCCAAAACTTGCAATTATAATCTCCAAAGGAAAGAGAGCCTTGGTAGAAACCAGAAAAGCAAGAGGAGGCAGGGGAGTAGGTATTTTTGCCCTCTCCTGAGAAGGCCAATAATGACAAAACAAACTGATTGTAATCCTGTAACATGGATGGATTGTGGATGAAGTATGAACTGAACCAGTCTTGATAGTGTCTTGTAAGCTTTTCAGCTAAGTAGAGGACCTTGAGAGCATCAGTGGAGAGCTCCTTGCTGTATGCTGTAAAGTGGGCTTGAGCATACACTAGGATGTTGAAAATGTTTGGAGGGGGAGAGGTAGATGCCAGCAAAGCAAGGTTGTGCAGCACAACCATCTGAGTGGTATGGGAATTATTGGGAATAGAAACGGTTGGCTTGTTAAAAACTTTGTCATAAAGCCAGCCAAAGAGAAAAACCAAAAGGGAGATAAAAGCTCCAAGAATTACTGAAAATATTATTGCTAATATAACTATAGATAAGGTAGAAAAGGGTTTTCCCAGGCTAACCCCGTTTGAAGCTGAAATAATTTAGGGCCTTGCCCAAATAGGAGATAAATTATATACTAACACATGAAGAGCGTTAGGATTCAGGTTTACTAGATATAAAAACGTAGGTACTGTCTGTAACAATACTTTTACTAAGCCTGCAATGAATTTGTATTGAGAAATAAAAGGTGTCATGGAGTTTACTAGTCCAAGACATAAAAGGTAGAAAAGTGTGTTTAAAAGCAATTTATTGGTAACTAAAGGTATATCAATGTTAGGATATTCACCATCTGAATATCTTAACATTTGGGAGGTAAAAAACTCTCTAAAAGAGAAAAATGGTGAAAACAAGCTCAGGGCTTGTTGTCTTATAAATTCCATAATGGAAAGGAAAGTAATATGAAATCCCTAAACCTTAACTATCCTTTTAGAAGGAAAACAGAAAATACCAATAACTTTTAAAGATGAAAAGAAAATAAAGCATTTGAAAAAGATGAAGTAAATTGGGGTAAATACCACTTAGAATTTCAGCTTAAAAGCCTACTCTTCAAAACAAGCTTTATTTATAGAAGTAGAGAAAAGATTGGCAAAACTGCCCCAAATGATAGGCAGAAGATCATAAGATAGTTTGAGGCTCATCCCCAGAAGGAAAACACCAGAAGAAGAAAAGAAACAGAAACAAACAGAAGAAGCTGTTATGCTGCTTAGCAGCATCAATCAAAGCCGATCACTGCTAAGCAGCAAAAAACAGGCCTGGAGGCCAAAAAAGAAAAGAAAAATTGGCTCTGTTAGAGCAGAGACGTCAAAAGCAACGTAATAACGTTTTAAACATTAAACTAACACTTTTTAGGTACAATTGTTACAACTATCAAGATTGTGGTCTTGAAAAGATTATCTTTATTCATATTAGATGATTTTATATCTTATTGCGTGGATATTCTGTATGTAAACAGACATCTACTCAACAGTATAAATTATTTTTCTTGTCTAAGTGTCAAAAAATATCTAAGCAATAAAGAGCAAAAAATTCATCACATCTAAAAAATAGGCCAGTGGTACTGTTAGATTGGTTGAGTTCAAAGAAGAATGCACATGTATATACCAAAAAGATGTCTAGTAATTAAATTATTTGCTACTATAAACAAGTTTTGTAGTAGTCTAAGGGTATATTATAATATATTAAATCTGTATTAAAGTGTTTTTTATAGAGCAACTGCTCTTTTAGAATGCCCTCTGAGTCTTTTAACTCTTACTTGGATAATCTCTTTATCACTAAAATGTTGGCTTTAACCATCAAAGTTAGGTATTAATATACTATGACATGAGATTTAGTATCATATTATCTAGCACAGGGTACAATCGATGGCAACTGTGGTAAACTTGACTGAATAAATGGAACAGTGAAAATTTGAAAGTAGCCAAGTTGAAGTGTTTAAAAATTTCAAGATAAAGTTTTAACTATAAATCAACATTTTTTGCTGAATTTTTAGCTGAAATTAGAAATATTGATTAGCTAGTATGTACTCAATGTTTTTAAGCTCATATAAATTGCTTAAATATAATTTCAAATTTTTAAAAGTTTCAACTTGGCCCCTTTTGAATCCTCACTTTTTATTTATACAGTTAATTCTATCACAGTTGCCCAATTAATAGGTACTTTATGTTTTTAATTAATTGCCACACCAGTGATATAAATCATTAATGGATCCATTTTT
>CAKOGF010000355.1:0-11292 GCA_933228935.1 Pemphredon lugubris
TACAATACAACAAAGCTGATTTGGCTGTGGAAACAACAGACTCCCTTCATGAGCACACTAGATCAGCACGCTCAGAGAAGACTCAGGTCAAGACATCTTGCTCATCTCAACCAGGTCATGTGCAACATGCCAACAAGCCGTATGATTGACCTCAATTCTCAGGTTTCACTGTACAAAGTAACTGGACCAACTTCTGCAGTAGTTCAACCCAGAAACATGAGGGCTCAGGAAACAACCAGGGGGCTCAATAAGAAAGTCAGTGTTCCCCCCTCAACTAACAACTTGCAACCTGTCTTACCCAAGTTTATCCCCAAGAGATAAACCAAATCACCATGTGTGAGGTACTGTCAGGATTGACAATCTACCAGCCTTCCCGATGCCTAATAAGTTAGATGAGCAGACGCCCGCCCGCCCAACTCATGACAACTTAGACGAGGAGACACCAACCCGCCCGATCCATGACGGGACAGACCAACAGACACCTGCCCACCCAACCTTTGACAGAATAGACAAACAGACGCCCAACCGTCCAGCCTATGACAGAATGGACAAACCGACACCAGACCACCCATGCCAAATGAAGCCCTGTCAATTAGTGCCCCCCTCAATGTCTGAATTGGACCCAATGAAGCCACCAAAAGAGGACGGCAAGACGCCAGCCGCCAACCTGATAGTTTTGAAGGCTTTTCCCACAGCCAATCAGGGACCATACCTTGGAACCTCCACAGACCAGAAGACCGCCCCCAAAGATGCTATTCCAGAACAGAAGTAAGCAATTCTTTGCCCCCAGGAACCAGCCAATGAAGATTGTTTCATAGCTAGTGCCTCTGACAGAGTTTTGCCGCCCTTTCATCCCATGAACTCCAACGCTGGGAAATAATTCCTCTGGCTGATGAGAATTCTGAAAATAGGGTCCTATATGAACCTATGGACCCTACTCCAGGCGTCATCACCATTTTTTAATAAAGGTTATGAGACATTAGGTCTCCCAAATACTGCCATATTTTGTCCTTGTAATTTGCCAGTTTAACCACCACCCTAGCTTGCCTGCCAGTACCACATCTGCCACCCTAGGAAGTACTGTGCGCTTCCCGCTGACCAATTTACATATGGACATGAAGCTGCCCGTCACTCCCAAACCCACGCCCACGCCCATGCCCGCTCCCAACCTCCTGACCTCCCGCCCAACCCATCCAGTAAGCTACTTGGTATTGCATACATCACCCTTACGGGGGTAGTGGACGCAATAGTGCCGCCCGCTGGCCCATGGTCCTGGATAGGGAAGTCCTTCTTGTACCTACTTAAGTTAGCTCCAATTGTGTGGTGGGCCCTGCCCGCCAGCCCAGCACCCCGTCCCCCTTTGGGAGGCAAGGCGCCAACCGCTCACAGTTGGATCCCTGACAGGTACCCTCCAGTGATGCCTTGCTCTTTGCTGCTACAACTAACAGCAATAAACTCATGTTTATACTTTCCACTTTCAAACTTACAAGGGGCTGCACTGCTGGATTTAGGAGCTGACCACACCCTAGTGAACAAGAAGTTTGTAAATACTATAAAGCTTTCACCATCCCTAGTAGCATCAAGAGGGTTGATCTTGTAGATAGCCACTTGCTGTCTATCTATGAAGAGACTAAACCCTTCACAATACAATTAGAAAAGATGAACAGCACCATTAGGCACCAGTCCTAAGTTTCACACACTATGATATTGTCCTTGGTTTGGACTGGCTGAAGAAAAACAATCCTCACATGGACTGAGTCATGTCAACACTCACAGTAGAACAAGATGGTGTGCACCACCACATCTACTATAGCTCAGCTAACAAACTACTCAGTGACCATATCTTTGTAAGAATCACTGAAAAAGAAGTAACAGGACAACCTCAACAAGGTTGACTGGGACTCCTGTAATTATGAGGCTATACATTTTCATTCTGTTGGGACACAAGAAGGCGAAATGTTCCACCCAATAGTCAAACAATACCCAGAGATTTTCCAAGAAACTCTTCTGGGGCTTTTATCTCATCAGTACATTGAACATCTGATCCAACTCAAAAAAAGCCTTCCTAAAGTCAGACTCATCTATAAGTTGTCACTCAACAAGGATGACACCTTGCAGAAACATCTAGCCAAAGCACTGGACAAAGAGCTTATATGGCACTCACAGTCTTTTTATGGTGCTGCCATGTTCTTTGTGGCAAAGAAAGATGGTTTCTTGCAACTTGTTACCAATTATTGCACACTAAATGAAGTAACCGTCAAGAATTGCTACCTCTTACTTTTGATTGATGAACTCTTTAATGCCTTAGGGAGAGCCATGTGCTTCTCCAAGATAGATTCAACATCAGGCTATAACAAAAATCAGGGTCAAGAAAGATGAAATTCCCAAGTCAGCCTTTTGTACCAAGTATGGGTCCTTTGAGTGTGTAGTCCTTAACTTTGAAATGACTGATGTACCCTCAATCTTTGTCACCTACATGAATAAAGTCTTTGCCAAGCACATATAAAAACACATGTTTGTAAAGTCTCTCCCCCTTTAGCCGTCGACAGAGCAGTCTTCCCGCGGCAGTCCAAAAAATTCCCGCAAGTTCCGCCCAAGCCTCTAAAGGCGTTGGAGGACTTGGCACACATGGTGGATGAGAGGTTTGTAACGGCCTATCCTGTTGCTCCTGCTCCCTGGTTGGTGCCCTCCTGGGATGAGTCCCTGCGCAATTTAGACTACCTCTTGGCTTGGGCCCGCCCCCACCTAGCAGCTTTTAAGTCGGCAAAAGTCTCCCCAAATCCCCAAGGAACTTTGGATGTAAAAGTGCCTCAGCAGGATGATAAGTTGAGCAGACTGATCCCCTCCAACTCATCCTGCCCTGGTGTAGGGAAATCCAAAATTCCCTCCAGCCCCCCTGGCCCAGCAGAGAAAATCTTTGCTCTGAGCCAATCACATCCCACCCCCTATTCTTGCCACCTCTGTGACCCAGCCCCAACAATTTAAGGCAAGCTGGCCCACTTTTGGGCTTTGCTTGTCTATTTTCTCATTTGAATAAACTTTGGTTTTGCCTAAGTTGGGCTTCAAATAAGGTTTTACACATACTCCTTTTGCCACTAACCCCCTCCAGACCGCGCCCTGCGTCCCTGCTCGCGTGCTCACAGCTGCCAGTGTGCCCACTCCCGCAAGCCCTCCTACATGCCCGCCACGCTCCTGCGCCACCGCCCGCGCGCTCCAAACCACCCCGCACGCTCCTTCTGCACGCCCAGTCCTGCAGCGTGTACCCGCCTGTACTTGCGCTCCTGTCCGCGCACCCCCGCACTTGCCAGTGCAGGTCGCGCCCAACCGCGCGACCTGCACCCACCCCGCGCGACCCGCCGTGCCGTCCTGTACCCCAAGGCACCCCCTCTGACCCATTTCCGGCCCTCTTCATCCCAGGCAAACCCACCAGTCTCCCCCAAATTTGTCAGGGAATCCAAAAATGCTGCTCCCTGGTGCATTTTTGCTGATTCTTTTGCTGGCCCCTGCCCTGCTTCTATTGTGGACAGCTTCCCCAGCTCTCTGGTCGCAGTTGGCCTTCTCCGTCCACCAGGTGGCGGAGCGTTCCTCAAGCATCTTGTTGCTTCTGAACAACCTCCCTGGAGTGACAAAGAGCCTCCTGTCTTCAGGGGGGTTGCTTGTTAGAGGACTTACTCACGACAACGCTGAGTGGGGCAAGGAAACTGCTCTAGTCACTCTGCTGCCCAACAATACCCTCAGTCTGACCACCTTGCCTCCCCCATCCATCTTGCTCTCCCGTCCTGAGGGATCCCTGACACCCCTCCCTTTGGCGTCGCGTTCTCCCTGGATCTTTGGAGGCCTGGCCCTCATGGCCTTAGATTCTTACCTTCCGTCCCTCTCGCCCCCTTTGTCTTTCTGGACCCCCATCCGAGCGGCCATCCCAGCCTTGTACTGGATGGCATCCTGGTGGTTGGCCCCCCCAGGATGGGAGCCGGACTTAGTAAGTTTAGCTCCCCTCTCTCACAATGTTAGTGTATTTGGACAACATCATTGTGTATAGCCCTAAAAAAAGAACAGCATGACACTGATCTTCATGCAGTCTTACAGACTCTCAAGGAAAACAGATTGTTAGCCAAGCCATCAAAGTGCATGTTTTACCAGCAAAAACTACCCTTTCTGGATCATCTTGTGGATGTGAAAAGCATGCACCCTGACAAAGTCAAAGCTATTTGGGACCTGGTGCCACCCACAAACTGCTTGAAACTGTGAATCTTCTTAGGCATGGTGGCATATTGTAGACAATTCATTCCAGAATGTAGCATATTAACTGCCCTCCTATTGCAAATCACTGGAAAAAACACAAAATTTGAATGAAATCCTCTCTGTAACTATAATTTTTTGCAAACTCAAACAGAGGCTTATGAAAGCACCTCTGCTTCAGTAACCAATGCGGAATAGAGACTACCAGTTAGAAACTGATGATTCAGACATGGCCATTGGCAGAGTATTACACATCAAAACTAGTGAAGGGGAGTACCTTCCTGTTGCTTAAAATTCAGTAAAATAACAGATGAAAAGTGCTGGTACCTCATTTACAACAAAGAGATTTTAATAATAGTACATTATCTGCTAAAATAATGCTGTTATCTAGATTGACAAAAAGAGTTCACTTGTCTAACAGATCATAAGCTTCTTGTGTACTTGCAGACTTAGATAAACCTTGTCCATTGCTAAGCAAAATGAATGGAACTAATCCAAAGGTATTCAATGCAAATAGAGTATAAACCCAGTGAGAAGTTAAAGGTGGCCAATGCATTATCCCGCTTGTATTTGCAGCAAACCAGAGGGATTGCAGGGCTTGATCCTGACTGGCCCCTCCTGGTGATGCGCAACAAGAATAAAGGTTTTTTTGATGGCACAACCAAACTCACTCAAACCATGGTTCTTAAAAACAAGCACATGTTTGTCATGTTCATGGTGTACTTCACCAAAAAATGACTGATGGCACAAGTGTCCCATATGTTCCTGCATTACAAAGAGTAGATATAGTTCTTAGATATCATAGAGTGTCAGTGTAAGAAACAGAGGGCAGGTCATAGAGAAATAGAACCTTGCTCTCAACCACAATTAAAATCGTGATTTCAGCAGCAACCAAAAGATTGTTGCCAACAATTTCAGTGAGACCACAGGGGGGAAGAAATTCGCTGATGCTGTAAAGCAGCAGTTAAAACTTAATGGCCAAGGTTACTAACAAATTTTGAACTTTATTAGATTAGAGAATGATGAAGCAAGGTTGTTTGCAACTCTTGCATTCATTTAAGGTAGAAAATGGGGTTGGAGTGGGAGGTTGAATGGCACAAAGCAAATCAACCAATGATATTAGAGAATGTGGGTGCATTTCTTGAGGCAGGAAAATCTGGGCAAATTTTGAATGGGCAGAATCCGAAAGAAGCCAACTCAATTTAAAACTTAGAAACTTACTTTAGATGCACAAAACTCTGCTCCCAGCCGCTCTTGCACATGATATTTAACCAGAGGTGTCTCTTGGGGGGTTAGGCGGGGGCATCTTCAGAGTAAATCAACAAGTAATAATATGAGGGCCTTTCTTGGGCTTTTTGGCGACTTTTGGTGTAAATGTCCATGCATAATTTGGTTGAAATCCCCAAGCATTTGGTAGAGATTGAAGTAGAGGCCTAAAGGGGAGGTGTAACTTTACAGTCAGGGCCCAGAGGGTCTTGACTGGTTTTCATCTGGCTGAACTTAATAATTAAATCAAAACTAAATTAAAACTTTATTTCAAGGCTAACTTAGAATGATCACAAACTGATCATTGGGGGGATTGTCTCTTTATATCACTTGACTTGGGCCTTCAGACTCTTCTTGACTCTTCTAGACAGTTTCAGTGGCTCTACTTGTGGCATCAGACTGGAGGTTTGGCTCAACTTCTGAATAGCATCAACAATATTTCTGAAAGGTAGCTTCTCTATTGTGATTGGTGCATGTAGATCATCTAAAAATACTCCCATTTGATTCTTCTGCTCTTTGGCTTTAAAATGTAGGTTTGGAAATCCAAACCCAGTCCCTAGATGGCAAGTTATGCTTGAATTACTAAGATGATGTGATTCTGGCGCAGGGCTCTGCAGCATAGTCTGATGCTCATCTAATTTTAGCTTTATTCGATTTTCCTGTTCTGTGGCTTCAAAACGCGGGTTTGGCCATCCAAACACAATCACTAGAAGCCGAGCTATGCCTACATCCCATATTGACGTATTCTTTGATCCAGGAACCAATCTATTTGTCAATTCAAACTGTTTGAATGTGTCAGTTGGTTCCGAAACTTTAACTGGCTGTATCTTGGGGACTAGGGCAGCTAGAGACAGGTCCAAGACGTCATTCTGAAGCTTAGAGTCAGGGGCATCTACAGAGTTTACTTGGAAGAGACATTTACCAACAAGCTTGTCAGGCCAGATCCTGACATAGAGATCTAGGCCATACAAGAGCATGCAACCTATTTGAATTTCTGAGATCCAAATATTGATGACCCTTATTATAAAGAGGCACCTTCAAATTAGTAGAGCAGTGTGAGATATGTGAGAAGTTTTTCAAAAGCCAACCACTACTCAAGTCTGTACTACTAATATTCATAAGCAAACTCTTCAAGGTTTGGGCCCTCAACATTGTGAAACCCATGCTGGGGAAAGCTAACAATAATAAAAAGTACATAATCACAGCTGTGAAGTATGTAATGAGGTAAACTGTGGCTCAGGCAACCTGCCAGCATACTGGCAATGACATAAGACGATTCATTGGTAAGAAAATAATTGCTAAATTTGGTGCACCAGATCTCTTGATTACAGACAGAGGCAAGGAACTCACTGCAGAAAAGACCAACATATACCTTGCCAAACAGGGAATCAATCATACTGTCACCACGCTCTATCATCCTCAGGCCAATGAACAAGTGAAGAGGCTCAATGAGTCTCTTGTCCAAGCAATAGCAAAACTATCTGCAGATGACCCAACCAAATGAGCCACTCATCTTCCTACAGCACTTATGGTATGCTGGGTTCATCACAACACTGCAACAGAGTATAGTTCCTATGAGATAACTTTGACACCAATCCAGAAATTAAGACCACTAACAACATTGCCCCCCTAATCATGCACAACAAGGTATCAAGTAGAAATGACCCTCAAATAGCCAACATTCAGTCCACGTAACTGAAGAGAGAGGCTAAGAGAATAAAAGCCATGAAGCGTCCCCTCATCCAGCAATTTGAGACAGGAGATGAGGTCTAAGTCCTAAATCCAGATAGATCCAAACAATATATACCTTGTTCAGGCCCTTGGCAAGCAACACAAGGACAAGGTGGGTATCACAACAAACTACAACTATGAAGGCCAGAATCAAGAAATGTGAGAGCATTATTCCTGCAACCACACAGCAACTTGAGAAATATGGGACAAGGGTATCTGATCATCTATTCTCTGACGTCTTGAATGAAGCCATTCCTGAGACCTAAGAGGAAAAAGGTGTCACAGCAAGTCAAATTCATAAAAAGTTGGATAAAAATCTGTCTAATAACTTGATTCAACACATTGCCAAATATGGGCAATTTCTCATGTCCACCCAATGCCATAGTGCAATCAATTATCAATCCAAGTAATCCACCTATACTGTCCTAATAGAATCAGCCATGAGTACCCAAGTGCAACCATATCAAACCTCTTTTTACATGTCACCCCTAATGGCCTATCAATAGGCATAAACTTTTTTCTTCTTTTAATAAAATTATCTTGAATCAATCTCTCTTTCTTTTTCCTTCTGTAACTGCAGCTTTTAGCACAGTTAAAACAACAACAACACTTCAAACAATTGTGTGAGACCCTTAAACCTCTTTGAAAAAACCAACTCAAGCCCAAGCCTTTCAAGTGCAAGTTTCTTTGCAACAAGTTACTTTTCCTGGGTCACATCATTTTGTCTGCCAGTATTAAACCCAACCTCATCAAAGTTGCTGTCATCACTAAAATGCCTGCCTATCAACAGCAGTCAGGTAAAGACATTTCTAGAAATGATTGCATAAGTAAGCAAGTTTATCCCAAACTGTGGGGAGTTGATTGCCCCACTGACTGAACTCCTCAATACAAACAAGAAATTTGTATGAATGCCTGCCCAAGACCAAGTATTTGAAAAGCTGAAGCAGAGCTTGACTATGACTCACATCCTCTAATTTCCAAATTTTCACTGACAGTATAAACTAGAGACTGACACCTCTGATTGTGTCACAGAAGGTGTTCTCTGAGTCAAAACCAAGGACAGCATCTTTCTCCCTGTGGCCTACAAGTTGCAAAAACTCACCAATACCAAGCAAAGATATCACATTCATGTTAAAGAGCTAGCTGTCATAGTAAATTGCGTCAAGAAAAGATTTTGCTACCTTGAGGGTGCAACTCATCCTCTCCAAGTATTGACTAATCACAAGTTCCTTCAATACTTTAACACCCAGTCTCATCTGATGAGGCGCCAAGCTGGTTGGGTCAAGTGATTGTTCTCATATCAACTCTTTATAAAATACAAGCCAGGGAAGAAACAGGTCACAGCCTATGCTATCTCCTGGCTGTATGTTGAGTCCATCACTGGTGATGACAGGCTGAACCCTGATTGGCCTCTACTATATCTGCACCCAGAAAAGACACATTACAAAAAACTTAACTCAGTTATCATCTTCAAACTTAAAGACAATGAAAGTCAGTCTGTCACAGATGCAGGAAACATCTGCCACCAGGCAGAAACAGGCAAGAAGACGCACCATATTCCCACCACACAACAAGTTGATATTGTTCTGCATTATAATTGCACCCTAGGCCACATCCATGGGCGCAATCTATTTGAGATCATGAAACATAAGATCTTATGGCCCTGTATGCACCAGGATATCTTGGATCTCTTAAAGACCTGTGTGTTGTGCAAAAAGAACATCTCTAAGCCTGCTCCACCCAAATCTGTACTCCCCACTAAAGCCATGAAACTCTTTAAATAGTGGGCCCTTGACATTGTTGATCTTCTCCCTGAAGATAGATTAGGCAAGAAGTATATTGTTACCACCATCAGCTACTTTATGTGATTACCAGTGGCATGGGCCACAACAAATCACACTGTCACTACTATCACCAGGTTTATTGGCAAAGAAATAGTAGCACAATTTGGGTGTTCTAAGTGCCTCATCACAGATGATGGCTCTGAGTTAATAGAAGATGTTATGAAAGTCTATTGTGCAAAGCATGCACTTAAAAAGATAGTGACTACCCCATACCACCCTCAAGAAAATGGTAATCTCAAAAAGTAACTTATTCAAAAAGAAACATCCTGAATGTTGACAATTTCCAAATTGTTGATATGGAGGATGTTTCTTTCTGTATGAGTTAATTCTGGAGGTTGCCAAGAAAATGACTGTGTGAAACGGCTCAATGGTTTTCTGGTCCAACTGATTGCTAAGTTGTCACAAGATCACCCCAACACTGCATGGACCAAACAGCTTTCAATCATCTTTCTCATCCTACATGCTTGTATCAACTGTGGTACTGGGTTTAGGCCCAATACCCTAGTGTTTGGCACCCCTGATGGTTTAGACAGCATTTCTCAAGGCAAACTAAAGTATATCATGCCTGCCAAACCCCCTCTCTCTTCTTCTATTTTTGGTGCAATAATGTGTCAAACCCTGCAATGTTAAACAGGACAGATTAAAGAGAGCAGTCAAATATCTGAAAGCTTGGTATGTGGTTAAAAATCCTGTCTATGCTCTTAACCCCTGCAGCGCCAAGCTTGAACCCAATCACCTAGGCTTTTTTTAAGGTTGTTGTTGTCTACAACAACCACATCTATCAGATGAAAGGTGCCCAGGGCAATACCAAGGGACTACATTATAACTAATTGTGCCACTGCCACACTATTCTTTCCTAGAAGCGCTTCATCTAAAGATTTTCTGAGGCACCACAGGTCTCTATTCTGATTAAAGACAACAAACAGGGGGCCAGGCAAAGAGCTGCAATCAAGACTTAAGTTTCAGTTAGCAATGTATCTCACAACACAGAGGTGGCATTCTTTGAATTGCCCTGTGCCAAATTCATACTTTTTATTGAGATTATCAGTTAGCCACAGACCAATAATTCCTAAAACAGGTCAAACCCTATTTGTATTTGAATAAGTCTTGACAAGTTATTTCAGCATATCAAACCTTACCTGCATATACCACCCTCTTTATATTCTGATGGCTTTTCTACCAAGTATATTAGCTTCTAAATACAAATAAAAAAATATATACTCTTTTTATTCTCTGTCTCTTTCTTGAACTGTTGTCTTTTTCAACACCTTACTAAACTATACCTAGTTCAGTTGCAACAACAGAAAATGTACTTCAGAAAAGTCTCTACAAGTTGATGACAAAGTCTACTTGAATTTCATAAAAAGATTATTACATGTTTATGTCAAAAGCTTGCCCATTAGTAAAGCAGGCCACATAAAATTACTGCACAAATAAAAGATAGCTTATTGCTTGAATCTATTTAACACTTGATAAATGTATGATGTATTTTACTGTTTTATTTTGTTTAAAAAAAGAAAATACTCCACTTCTTCACCAAAGACTAAAGACTGAACTCTTATCTATCTTAGTAGAGAGATTATTAAAGCATAAAGTAGAATACATTTATAAAGACTGCATCTACTATTGCAAGTTGCAGTTTTACATCAAATATGGTGATTACTTTATTAAAAAAGCACCTGTGAACCAGTATACTATTTGAAATATGCTACTGAGGCCATAAAAAAATTGGAAAAAGATTTAAAAAAAGTCTAGTTTAAAATAAAACAATGTTACAATTGTAACATTGCTTTTTGTTAGCATTAAACTTGTGTCCTGTTATCAGATAAGAGCTGCAGATAGTAAAACCACACCTGCACTTGTTTTTTCTCTTACTTTTGCTTTTGAAAATAGTAAGAGAACATGTGCAAGAATGGCTCACAGTGCTTTTTTCTGCATCTTTAGAGTCATTCTGGACTCAAAAGCTATGCTTAAGCTCTGATATGCTTAAGTGACACTAGGCAGGTCACTGTTGGCTGTTTAGTGCTATAATTTATTCTGAAAACTCTCAGCTATTAAAAAATGCTTTTCTAAAAAGCTAGGTTTGAAAATTCAAACCCCAGCATGTCTAAGCCAAACAGGCCAATCTAGAAATAATAACCAAATTGAGCACTCTCATCTGAGCCTTGCATTTAAATCTCAGAAAATTAATGAAAATGAAGCAAACTTATAA
>CAKOGF010000356.1:0-11292 GCA_933228935.1 Pemphredon lugubris
CCTTATGTCAAACCAAATTCGATCCCCTATATTTATTCTTACTTCTAATACTTTACTTGGATAAAGCTAATTTGATTTTAGAGTAAAAGCCAGAAATATTATTTAATAAAAATGCCTCATCCTTCTTCTCAATTTCCCTTAAAACAATTAACTATTTATTACTGGTGACGTCAAGGCAACCTACAGAGGGGAAGCAAAAATAAATAAGAATATTTTTATCAAGGGATAGAGTTGGCTTTTATAGCTGAAGTTATTGTGGCTTGATCCTACTGAAGAGTAATCAACAAGTAGGAATGGGGAGTATAAAGACACTGATATTTACTATCAATAATGGTCAGTTCTAACTGGTATAATAGAGTTGATGACCACTGATTGGTAATAACAGGGTGATTTACTGCCAGTAAATTGCTATTTAACCAATTACTGCTGACAAATCTATAAGATCATCATTTGCCACCAGTAAATCTATCTAACTAGTAATTTCTGCCAGAAGATCCATAAAGCTATAGTTTAATGACAGTAAATCACAATGAGCTGATCACTGTTAATATCCACAGCATCTATCTATTCTATCTTGGTATCCAACTAATAAGCTACATAACAATACAGGGGGATTTACCACCAGTAAATCTCTTGCTCAATACACAATTGACTTGATCACCAGATTCAAACCAGATATGTTCATGCCGTAAGTTCTGATCTTATACACAGAATTCTTGTCCCAATTTCCTGCCAATTTATCCCAAGCTATTCTCCGCCAGTATATACCTGACCATTTCCCACTGGAAAATCCCAAGATTTATTCCTCAGCCAATCAAGTGGCCCTCTATCCCAACCAACCAGCGTAAGCCAAGAGGCCAGCTGTACAGGAGAGGCATGGTCCTGCCTTCTCCCAAATTCTACACCACTTGTCACAACCAATCAGACCATTGTAAGTCAGCTGAACAGGATCACGGCTAGGACCTGATGCCCAGAATCCTGACAAGAGGCAACCTGACTGCACCCAGAGTGATATTTAAAATACTACTTGAGGGCTCTAAACAACAATCTTTATCACCTCTTTATCAGAAATCTTGTAGGACAGCTGGGCTAGAGACTTTGTAAATAAAAGCATAATAAAGTTCACTTTCTAGTCAGTGATAAGTCCTTGTAAAAAAGAACAGATAGGATTTTTTCACATGTCCCAACTAACAACTTAAGAGTCATAGTTGTGAACATAAGAGCTATCAACTCAGAAAGCTTTACAGATTTCAATCCACTTGGATTGAATCAGTTCTGGAGGAATTGTTTTAGCAAAGGTTAGAATGATGAACACCAAAATGAAAGTTGAGAGGTTTGAATCTGTACCCTTGGTACCGCTAGCATATTTTTTTAACCATACCTAAAAAAACAATAAAGCCACTTATATCCTCATCTTTGTGCAAGTAGCCAACCAGGACTCATCATAGCAGACCTGAAAAATTCTGTTACTTCCTCTGCAATATTAAGAATAATATTCTCCCATAATATACTATATTTGTAGTTTATATCATTACCAAAATATGTCAAAAATATCCAGTACAGCTGCTCTTTAATCTATAATTATACATCTCTTTTAGCTGAATTCACTTCTGTCAAATAGAGTTACATTTTTACATTCTAGAAAAAGCAAAAGAAGCTTATTTTAACTGGCTCAAGCATACAGGTTCCAAGCTCTACACTAGCTACACCAAATGTAATTACAGGGTTCAGAAAGCTTACAAACAACTCTTCAAAGCTTTGTAGCATGGTTTTCATCTTTATTGGCCTAGAACTTTTAAACAACTTGATGATTGAGATGAGTTCAAAAGTAAAATTAACCATAGCTTTTGCATTGTCAATCCCTAGTAAATTATTAATATCCCTGTTTAGTAAGCTCTCTCTTTAAATCATCATAATAAAATATATAAATGTGATTGAGTAGACTAAACAAAAATTTCTAACCTCTGTAAAAGCTGATAGCATGCATAATCATGCCTATTTTATCACTTTAAAAAAGTTACTAAGTATAGCTTCATCTTTTTTATAGCTAATACTTTAATATCAGCACTGATTTTTGAGACCAAATATACAGAAATTTAAGTCAATATAAAATACTAGGAATTTTTCTATTTAAGAGCAGGTCAAAAGAGGGTTTATTACATTGAATAATCATTTTTTATTGAGTTTGTGTAATAACTTATATTATATATTATTAATTTTTAAAAAGCTTATTAAGTTAGATTTCAATTAGAAAATAGGCTTTTCTATATTAAAAAGCTATATTTCAAGTATTTAAATAAAATTTATATTCAAAATAAGTTGAGTATTATTGGTACATTTATCAAAGTTAAAATATAAAAAACAATATTTATTTGTTTTTTTAGTTAAACCAAAATATATAGCTTATTTGTAGTTTTTTAATAAACTATCAATCATCAAGTTTGAAAAATCATTCACTATATATGCTGCTTTAAGGTTTTTCACTCTATGCCCATAGAAAATTTTAACAAAATAAATCAAGTCCAGTTTCTAGACTATAGCACAAGCCCAATTTCAGCACTTAAATTGTTATCTCAGCATCCTAAACAGTTAGAAGAATTGAATTTGGTACCATTATGTTTGAAATTGCACAAAAAATTTATCAAAGTACTCCAGATTCTATGAAAATTATTATATCAAGCTTTAATATTATTAAAGCTAGTTTTCTCCACTTAATCTTAATTTAAAGGATGCAGTATAAGCAAGGGCAGCTCTAAAATAATCTACAGCCACTTGAATCTAGTAATGCAGCTAATCAAACCAAGTGATGCAGTCAAACAGAAATCCCAATTGATGCAAATTTGAAAATTCAATCAATAATTACAGTTTTATTCAAGTCTGAGTGGCTTAGATTTTCAGTTTGCACAATTTAAGCCACATTTCATTGGATTTAAGCATTGTGCTTCCAAGGGGCATGTAAGAGATTTTATGTAAGAATAAGCCAAATTGAGCTTTTGGATTGGTCATTGGCTGTAGTGATAAAGTCTATGGTTCCAGCAATTCAATTGGATCCCTTATGGGTTGAGTGCACTCAAGGTGACATTACATTCAGACAGACATCCAGACTTGCCTTCATATATATTAATGCCACACATAATGACACCCTAATTAATTATGACAACAATTGCTGACTACAAATTATAATACTAGCTTCAACCATCAAAATAAATCTTATTTCATAGACATTAATTTAAATAAAGATTATAAGAGCACACCCTTCATTATAAGATTTTTTTTAAAATAAATATACCAAAAATTTCACATGCTAATAATATAAAATCTCATTTATGACCCTGAAGATCACAATTTTAAAGCACAGATAAAAAAGAAAAGAGAAAAACTTAAGTTTTCTTGTTTTTTAAATCAACTAGATTTAAACTTTTCTAAAACTATAACCATTTTTTATATATCACAGATATCTTATTTATTAATATTTTTTAATATAAGAAAAATGTTTTTCTCTTATCCTTGTATATTATTTACTTACAAAAGGTGTTCATAAAACTCAATATTTAATTCAGGTGCCCAACTTATTCTGGCATCACAATATTATATTAAAGAATAAAGTTTTCACATTTTAATCTAAATTTAATTAAACTTAAATTTCAACCAGTAAAAAAATTTTCTTTGAAAGAAAGCTCTTTAGTATAAACCTTTAAATTAAAAAATAATTTTCATCTCATTTCTGACACTTTTATTGTCAGAGCCTCACCATTGTTTATTGGTTTTCTCTGCTTAGGCAACAAGGAGGCAGTGCTAATAGGTAGCTTTAGGTACAGAACTTGGCCTAACTTTAAACATAAGGCATAAGATGTATAATGGGGTTTATTTTTTAAGGTTTGTGATAAAGAATACATGAGGCCAATTACTATAATATAAATTAAACTTAGATAATTATTATTGGCTTTTTGGTTAATTTCAGGTAAGCACATTCCACCATAAGGGAGAGTGGGAGTGTGAGGGGTGTGAACATAAGTTAGAAACAGTAGGTGTATCAATCAGGTGGAGAACAAACTTCTTGAATTGATAGTAGGCCAGGTTTGTTCTAGGTTATTGGCTTTGACTGATTTGGTCTGGTCTGATTCTGAACTGGGGTGCCAACTTCTGTCTACAATTGAAACACAAGAACTGATAAGGGAGGGGATAATTGTTTGAACCAAAGGCTCATACTCAAAATTTATTTAATAATATATGGGGAAAACTAAATAAACTAGGGTGAATTTATATAGCTATCAGCTAAAAGTGTAGGTCTAGGATGTCCTAATAAATTGGCTGCTTTATAAGGCAGCTGGTTTACTTCAGTGACATGGTTAAAAACTTTTTTATCAGCTGATATGGCTCAAGTTTTCTTGATTCAGTTGTTTTTTATCTATTTTTTGGTGGTGTTCTTTGTGTCCATATTATTAATCAGATTTTGTGTTGCAACTGAACTAGTTTATAGATCATTTAGGTGTTGTGGAATACAAAAGTCCAAGAAAGAAAACAGAGGATGAGAAGAGGTTACATTCTTTATTCATATTTGGAAGGTTAAATACTCAATAGAACAGCCATCAGAATAGAAAAGGGGTGGTATGTTCCAGATAAGATTTAATCTGCAGGAATAAATTATTGAAGTTTGCCCAAATGAAAATGGGTTTCAACCCTTTTTAGGAAGTAGTGACCTGTGTTATATTATCATTCACAATAGAAGGTATGGATTTATCCCAGGGTGATTTGGAGAACGCCCCCTGTGTGTCATGAGATACAGTGTCAACTGAAGTCTCAGTCCCAGTTGCAATGTTTGGCTCTCTTTTTAATCAAGGCTGGGGATTTTATTTTTATTAATCAACTTAATTTGGGCATGGCAGGAATCAATTCTGACATCTTATGAATTTGGCTTTCTATATCTGTTCCTAGTATTTTGGGTAGCTTGATAACAATAATCTCTAATAGCCATTTTCAATTAGAATTAAGATCACTAGTTGTCTTAAGAGAGACCAAGGTAAAATAATAAGGTTTGGGTGAGAATCCAAATCTGAATTTAGATATCTCTGCAGGTGAGGGTATATTTACTCTTGTGCAAAGGCCATATTAGGGCTTCTGATTCATGATTGGGCTCTCAGGATGCATATTTGGCTTGGCCCTAACACTTATTTTCAAAAAGAAGACTTTGTGAATCTTAACATTATTTCAGAGTTTTTCAAATATTTATTTTGTTATAAAAAACAAAAAAGATATCATAGCGCTGAAAATAATGCTATAAAAAGTGTGTTAAAAATGAAGTGGTTATCTTATCTTTGATATTATATGTGAATTATCAGGAAAAATAAACGTTAAGCTAAAGCAAAATATAAAATATTATACATCTTTGCCTTATTACTACTCAGTCAAATGAAAAAACTGATTTCTGAATAAAAGTCACACATTTACATTTAAAAATATAATGAATTATAAATATAAGAAACTTTAACTACAATGTGTGGTTGACAAATTATTTATATATACATTTAGAATCAAATAATGAACAAAAATATTTTTATTTGAATTTATCTATGAACATAAACCAGAAACAGTCTTCTACAAATATCAACTACAAATTATAACTCACCAAGAAAACTCTTTCACAGAGACACAGTACTTTACACTCAAAAGCATCAGGCTAATAAGAGATTTTTGAAATCAAGAAAAGAATGATGCAACATAAAGTCAATTTAAGATGAAATAACCTGCTCTTGGCACTCCTGTTAGGAATTTTGCTAAAAGCTACAGCAAGCTAATTTAGAATTCAGAAGATTAGAAAAGTTATTAAGCTCTTCACTAAACGCATCACATCACTTTTGAAAGTATATAAGTCTGAAGTAGCTATCATCAAGAACTATTATAGGTCTCATCTCTGTTTAATAAAAAGAGATCAAATAAGTATCCTAGAGCTCATTATCAGCCAGCTACAAGACCAACAAGCAACCATTGTAAAAATTAGACCACCCCCTAATGTTTATACTATATAAGAATATCTTTTAAAAGTAAGTTTCAAGAAGGCAGATTAAAGCCCACCAATTTACTACTCTAATAGTAATCATTATCCTCTTAAATCAATAATTTTCTCTTATGGTGCACAGGCAACTGAACCACTTATAGTTTTCCTCTAAACATCGCTAGGATCAAGCCACAATAATTTTAGCTTAAATTTTAACTCCATTAGTTTAATTAAACTCTTCTTCTCTAATATCTTCTATGTCTTTCTCTCATATTTATTTTTGTCATTACAATAATAGTCTAGGAAATTCAAACTAACAGCAAAAATATATGAGTTATTGAATTTTCCAAAAGCCTAATATTGTACAATGACAATGGAAATAATAGGATTAAATATTGATAAGCCTTTTTACCCTGGAGGATTCTTAGGCATCATATTCAGCTACTAATCAGTATGGTATAAGTTGCATCAAATGCATTATTGCGGCACTTTGACCCTGTTATACTTTAATCATATTCATCTTCCTTCATTAGCAAGGCCGAAATCTAAGTTATATATATTTAAATGGCATGATACCTTTAATATGAGATTATGCAATACCTGGGTCATTACAAACATGCCCACAAGATTCTAAATATAATTCGATTTTGCTACCTGTAAGTCCTTTCCTAAAAGGTAAAAATCACTATTTTTCTTTTATTAATCCAAATTAGTTTAGTCAGTAAATGATGTTTTAGAGGAATTCATTATTAAAATATCACAGACAATATGTTTAGCGGGTGATATTTATTTCCGTTGAACAAATTATAGAGTTTGATTCTCTTAACTATATTTAAATGTATACACTATATCCAAAAACAAAAATCAATCATTAATCTTAGTTTACAAGCTGATTTATAGAAATCGGTCATTTTTTAAGACACTAGGTAAGCCTATGATGACTTTTATGGAGTCTGTGTGTTTCCTAGAACACCAGCATTACAGAAAATATCTAATATATACTTGAATTAGACCCAGCACTGATTAAAATGCTTAGTACGAGCTTAAGCTTCCCAATTGGTTTTTAGAAGGGTTCAAGAATAGTAAAGAAAACACGAAAAAGAATAGTGTGTATTGTGTATTATGGGAGAATATATATGGACTAGCTAGGAATAAAAGGAAATGATAGTTCTTCAATCTCAAAACAATTTAATGGCGAAGTGTTGTAAAAAAGCTTAACTAGAAACAGCAAGTTAAACAAAAAATTCGCCAAAACCAGAGGGATCTGACTAAAAAATTAACTATGTGCAGGTAAGAATCGGAGCAGAATAGATCTCATAAACATACAGTCATCTTTTACGGCCGAAGTTTACCCCATTTGTATCTGAGGTAGAGAGTTAGGAAAAATGAAAGTATCAGTTCAAAGAACATGAACCAACCGAGAGTTGCAGCGACAGAAGAAAATGTGCAGATGAGAGGATAATCTACGGCATCAGGGTCTTCTGAAGGCCAATCAAATGAGTAGGTTGCACCTGAGAGGCAGGCCAGTTGGTTCAAGCTAAGCAATTTGACGCCATCTGATGATATCTCAGATGAAACCAGAGAGCTACCAACTGCCCAGAACACCATCAGAAGCCCATCAAATGTAAGATAAGTGAAGACAAGCCATTTGGGAAGCTGGTATTGGCGGCCTTGAGCGAGTGTTTGGAGCATGCTCAGGAAACTGTAGTTTATAGTAAAAACTCCTATAAAAAGTTGAAAGAAGTGATAGCTTAGTCTTATAGTAACCATGGAACCATTATTTGACAATAATTTGTCAGGATATCTGGAAGCATGAAGACACTTAAAGACTAAAGAGGAAACTACAAATGAAAGCAGAAGCTCTAAAAACCTCAAATAAAACCGAAGCTTTTCCCACCAGGCTAGATGAGCATGATCTTGAATATTTACTGCTGTTGCAATAGTCATTTCAGTTTTGGATTTCGTTATAGTTTTTCTAGCATGCAACAAAATTTTAGCAGCGTTAAGAAAGGGAATGAAAAAAAACACAAAAGCTTACTTTAAACATCTGATAAAACTGATATAAAGATTTAAAGAATTTAATAAAAGTCAGATTTTAAGCATTTTATATTGTAGTAAACCTAATTAAGAAACTTCTAGTAAAGGATAAAGAAAATTTTGACCAAATTTCAGATAATTCATTTAAATAAATATAGAAATCCAATTAAGAAAAATATTTACAAGGAATGGATCTCTGAAGCATCCTTAAAAAAGTCTCTTAGAGCCAGCTTGAAGAACGTCCTTGGAAGCTCCTAGTATCCGTCTGAATAGACAGCTTTGATACGCTTCTTTTAGATTTGATGGCATGTACTGGAGATTAAATTAATTATGGATGCTACATTCCGGTATGGCTGGGACAGTCACAGCTTTTTAGTTGGTAATAAAAAATGAAAGCGGTTTTGTATTAAAAGGTGGAACTGCCCTAGCCCTGGATTCTGGAAGCTCAATTTAAACTAAATATTTATGGTAAAGCTGCATACGGAAGCTTAGGACCAAGTTGAACTTAGCTGCACAGTTGAACTGTCATGAATTCATTCTATGCTATAAAGCGCCCCAAAGCAAGATTGAAAGATCAAATTAGAATGAAAGCAGGTTTTGAACTAGTGCTTTTAGCTCTGATCTGCATGTGGTACATGGATACCCGTAAGCTGCTTCAAGGCGACAGATTTTAAGTAAAGTTCAATACATGTTAAATTGAAAATAAAATCGACAGCCTGCCAAGTTTATGGGAACTGAAACTTTAAACCCAATGTGAAGTTGTCTGATCAGCTGGAAGTGATGTATAGTTGTTGGACCAGATTTTAGCATTCAGGATTAGAATAAATCAAGTTCTATTATGTAGCTTTCATTCATTATTGACAATAAATCAATATAGTGATATATGTAAGAATATCATTGCATTGCTGATTACTCACGGTTACATTATAACCTTGATATTGATAATGATGGTTCAATATAACGTTTTTTTATAAATGTAGTGAAATAAGTTACACAACATGCTTAAAGAAATTTGAAAATTATGCGATTTAAATAGAGCAACATGGGCTTTTATGAAAAAATCAGACTTTTGAGAAATATTGCCAAAAAGATAGAATTAAGAAGAAACTTTAAAAATAATTTTGGGCAGAAAACTGATATATATATATATCTTTGAAAGAGAATGTAGCGTGTTTAAAGGCTATTTTATGTTTGATTTAATATTAAAATATGATATATTGACGTAAGAAAATATCTGATAAAGATAATAACATACTTGTGGATTTAAAAAAGCCTATTTAAGTATTAAATTAGATTAAGTAATAAATCAAAACAAATAATAATTACCTAATAAACTAAATAACAATCCTAATACAAAAACTTGAAAAAATTGATTAGTAGAATAAAAAACACATTGATACAATAATCAAATACATTTAAAGTATTTAAAAAACAAGATGTGATTAATAAAATCAAGCCTGCTTAGATAAATACTATTTTTACTAAATGATAAAAATACTTGTGGTAAAATAGCTATTTCTTTTGATGCTATTTACCAGCTTCTGTTGGCCTATAAACATAATCTATCCTTCTGATAACTGTATAGACCATAGCTGTTGACCATACAAAGCTATAGGTCACAGCTGTTGGCCAGACAAGTATATATACCATAGCTGTTGGCCAGATAAATATATCTGACTGTCAGATAAAGTATAAAGCTATCAGTTCATCAGTCTGTTCCATATCTTGTCCAGACTCTATCTGAGCTACTCCATTACCATTTAAAATCATTTTTTTCAACTGGCACTGCTGATCTAACTTATGATAACTCTTGAAAGCTGTAATCTTCACATGAAAGTGTAGCAACTAAATTTGTTGATTAACAATATGAAATATTGATGATCAATATTTCAGTTAGCTATTAGATCATAAATACATATACATTCTTAATTTTCATTACATAATAAAATGTGATATCTGTAACAATTTGCACTAGCATTTAAAATTTTTACTAAGGGCCAATATAATTGGACTTACCAATTTGTAAGATTTTCAGTGTTTCTGTTATTTTATTGTGTTTTCCTTGGCTTTAGGCCAGTTTTTTCCCTTTATTTTTGCTTCCATGAAGCAATTGTTGCTTTCCCCAGCCATTAGGCTTTTGCTCTATCTTCTTTTTCTCTCTTTTCTTTACAGTTTAACTGTGAATTCTTTTCTTCTATTTCTGCTTTCCTCTTCTTCCCCTTTGATCTTCTGATGATCAGGACTGGGTCAACTGCCCATTATCTCCTGCTTAAGTAAAAATAAAGCCTCACTTGAAGAGTAAGAATAAGCTGAAATTCTAAGTGATTTCCTTTCCAATCAATCTTTATTTTCTTGTTTTTTTCCTTAAGACAAATTTAAAATTACCTTTATATACTTTTTCACTTCTGCAATATTTATTTTCTTTACTTCTAATTAAATAGGAATTTTAAATATATATATTAGAAAATCATTTAAAATTTCTTGCTCTTCCGGTTATAATGAAGATTTTTAAACAGCAAGCTTTTAGCTTGTTGTCTCCTTTGCTTCACTTCAAAGAGACTTTTACATCTCAAATATTGAGATACTCTGACGTTAAATATCCTAACATTGACATAACTTTAGTTACCAACAAATCCCTCTTAAATATACTATTTTACCTTCTATGCCTGGGGTTAGTAAACTCAATGATCCTCTTTTGTATCACATTACAAGTTTATTGCTGGTTTAGTAAAGATATTACTAAAGACAATGGCTAATTTCCTTTATCTATTAAATTTGAATCCTAACACTCTTCATGCTGTTGCAACCAAGACTGGAACTTCAGTTGGCACTGTATCTTACAACACACAGAAAGCGTCCTTTGAATTGTCCAATCTGAACCCATAGTGCCAATCATGGACAATAGTGAGACACAGGCCAATACTTCCTAATTAGGCTCAGAACCCATTTGCATTTGGTAATCCATCAACAAGTTATTCCAGCAGCTCAAACTCTATCTGGATCATGCCACCCCTTTATATTTTGGTGGCCCTTCTATCTAGTATATTAACTTCTAAATACAAATAAAGAACATAACTTCTTCTTATTCTCTTTTTTCCTTCTTGGACTGTTGTCTTCCCCAACACCTTACTGAACTATAACTAGTTCAGTTGCAACAGTGGTAGCAGCGGTAGATTTGATTGAGGCCTACCTTTTACAAAATTTCCCCCAAGAAAGAATGTAGTTTGCACTGTATGGCTACTCCCCACCAAAACCCTTCC
>CAKOGF010000357.1:0-11285 GCA_933228935.1 Pemphredon lugubris
AAAGCAACTGATAAGCTTGCTGAAGACCAAACCAGTGTTCTGGAAAATGATCCCAAGGATGAAAAAAGAACCAATCAGAAGCCTGAAAAGCCTGCAGCCAAACCTGCCAGCCAAATAGCTGAGGAAGAGCCTGATAAGACCCTACAGACAGGTATAAAGCCAGGATGGCAGCCCAGTGATTAGTATCGTCATCCTCATCAAATAAAGTCTTTGTTATGAACCTTTGGTTCATAAACATTCTATCCTATTTATTTCTAGTACTTTTCCACTATCAACCACCCAGTCTGCAGACCATCCAGCCAGAAGGAGTACCCCAAGAACCACCTAGCAACCCAGAAGCCTACAAGTACTATTGCCCCTCTGATTCCCTCTTTGGTCCTGTTCACTTCACTGAGTACCCCCCAACCCAAACCACAAACAGTGGGAATTGGAAGACTTGCTTTGGTATCAAAGACCAGGAGCTGTCCAAAACCCGCAACACCTGGTCCAAGACGGAAAGGACATCACAGTCTACCCTCTCATATTCAACGGAAAGTACAACAACCCCCGTGCATACCTGGTTCCCATGGAACCCCCACTCATCCCCAAGCCCATGGCTAACCCACCACCTATCCCCAATTCCACTGGCCAGAGCAATCAGTTCCTTGGAGTGCTATATTTAGCACTCACAGGGCTGATAGACTCTGCCCTGCCTGTGTCTGGGCCATGGGCAATGGAAGAAAAAGCTGTGTCCTCCTTGGTCAAGTTAGGTCCCATCATCTGGTGGGCCTTGCCTGCTACTCCCTCTTTCCCACCTCTCCAGCAGGATCATGAGCAGCAGGCTTGGTTTCCTGACAGTTCAAGTGAACTCCAAATTTCAAATAAGCCTTTTTTCAATGAATCTCTTAATATTTTAGTATTTTAAATTTTTTTAAAAGTATGCAGAAGTAAGCAATTGCATTATTTTAATTGATTTTACATTGATTTCAAAGAATATATGATGTAATATTGATGCTCAGCTTCTGAACATGCATCATTTGTACATGAAATCTGGGTACTTGATTTAATCTAGAAAGATAAATTTGATTTTAAATTATAGTTAAAGCTATTGTACCATTTTTTCTAGTATTGTGTCATTTAGCTTAGTATTTAAGAACCAATTTATTGTAAAGGTTCTAATCTAAAAAAGCCATATTCAAAGGCTGCATTCAGATAACAAATTCCCCTTTTAAAAAGCACTCCTAAGAGATTAAACTTAAACCACTTTGAAATCAAAACAATGTCATTGGTTAGCTTTACTTCACCATGCTACCATTTTTCTCCTTGAAAGCTTCGATAAAAAGAGAAATAATTGCAATTCTAAAAAAATTATTTCTCTTTGTTGCTGGTGATGATCTTGATAATTTTATCAGCCACTTCCTCACTCAAACTGAATTTTTAAAATCCAAGTTCTTACAAACTGTTCAAAATCAAAAAACTGATGAGTTCATTGAAAACTTAAAAGGCCTGATAAAGACTTCCCCTCAAAAGCATCTCCCAGCCCTGAGATCTCTGGTTTCATTTAGCTATTGCCTAAAAGAGCTAAATAACATGAGATTTAAAATAACTAAAAGTGAGTTTGAATACTCAAGAAAATAAGTAAAAATGAAAATATAACATTAAATAAAAACAGTCAAAAAATAATAACTATTATAAAAAAATAAATAGTTAAAACAATTAGAAAATTACTGGAGAATTCTTTTGAAAAAAGCTAGTTTACAAAAAAAGTACCAGAAAATTTTATAAAGATACTGAAAAAATTGAGTGAATACTCAACTGCAATAAAGTATGCACTATTAAAAACAAGAAAAGAAATTTTTGAAAGTATGGATATTAAAAATAAAGGTGGGACACGTCATCTCGAAAACACCATCTCGAAAGACGCCATCTCGAGTTATTTTCGAAATAAGGTTGGAATTCCAAAAATCGGAAATAAAAAAAAGCTTAATTGAAACTATTTAATAGTTATTTTTTTGTTAATGGTTTCAATTACGCCATCTCAAAAAACGCTATTACGAAAACGGCATCTCAAATTAAACTAAAATGCGGCTTATCAAAATAAGCAGGATTTACTATAAACTTACTTAGTAATTCCCTAAAAAACGGCATCTCGAAAAACGCCATCTAGAAAGACGGCATCAAGAATTCATTAATAATACAACTTTTTGGGATAAATCTGAGCCTGTTCCCTGATGTATAAGAATAATGTGTGGTAGCAATCCAGAATTTCACTTTTAATTAAATCCAAACAAGTATCATTATGATAGTATTATCTCTGTATAATATAGCTATTAAAAAAGAGCCACATTTAGTATACTATATTTATAATTTATCTTTGGCAGCCCTTTAAAAGAGGCACATCCAAAATAATATTTTTTACTAATGGTTTTATATAGTAAAGTGGCTAGTTACGCCATCACAATAAACGTCATCTCGAAACTCATCAGGATTCTAAGCACCCAATAGTTTTAACACACACAGTGTGTTTATGTAGAATAACCTGTTTTTACATATGGCGTCATAGTACACCATCTAGAATACCCCATCTCGAATTAGTTGATTCCACTTTTCAATTCTGAAGTTACCACTGATTTTCATCTCTAGTAAAAAATGTAAGGAATTTTCTGAAATTTGGCATGTATATACAAAAAGCCCTCCTCTAAACAGCTGGGTACTTTTTAGCCTTAGTTTTATAAGTTAGTATAAGAGATATCAAAGATTTGTACTTTGGGCCGGTTGAGATAGCTCCACCGTGGATATATTAAATTAAAATAAAAAATATACAAAATCCTTATGTTTTTGGCACACGCCATCTAGAAAACGGCATCTCAAAAATGCCATCTAGAAACACAAATGCGGCTAAAAACATAAGTTTTGCATACTTTTGCTTATAGCAAAAAAATATTAATTACAAATTAAAAAACATTCAAATTTTGATATATAAAAATTTGAACTTTTCTCTACAATAATATGTAAAAATATTATATATTTGTATAATAAAAACTAGCTTTTTTTGTATTTAAAATTAGACCCCAAATTACATGAATTTTAGTACTAATTCCACTTTAGATGCCTCCCAAGTCAAGCAAGCAAGCCAACCCCAAGGCCTCCAAGGGCAAGTCCACTCCCACCAAGGCCAGAAAGACTAAGGCTCCCCCCCCAAGCAACCCACTAAGAGAAAGACACCCTCTAAGACTCCCACTTCATCTCCTGAGCAGCAGAGAGAGAGCCCTACTCCTCCCCACTCCCCCTTTGTACACTCCTCTGAAATCCAGGAAAAACTGCTCAACTTTAGCAGAGATTCTGACAATGAAGAAGACACTGAAACAAGCTATGAGGAGCGTACCTCAACTACTTCAAGTGAGGACCCCATCTTGATATGGGATTTGCACAGAGTCACCAACATCTGTAATGACAATGGGCAGTTCAAAGTCCCAGACGTTTTTCCTGACTCTTTCCCTATCATGACAAAGAAGGGAGGTGCTGGCTTTGTCAAGGATGGTTGTCTTTTCACCTGCAATGATGAGAAGAAGGAATTGGCACAGCACCACTACCGCTGTGAAAGTGCTGGCTGCCCTGCCAGACTAACCACCTATGGCTTCACCAGAGTTAAGGAACTCACTATTGAGCATGACTGCTTGGGCTCAGAGGAGATACTCTATTATCTCATGCGCTGGTTTCTTCGCCAAGTTATTCCTCTAAATAAGGATATGACTTCTACTGAGTTGGTGACCCATGCTCTTCTCCACCTCAATGAGAGCCAAATTGAAGAGGTTGGTAATAAGACCAAGCTCCAGCAGTATGTGACTGACCAACGCTCAGTTGATGCCAATCTTGGTGTCAGTGCCAAGAATATTGATGAACTGGTACTTTCTGATGACCAGAAGGTTACCCTGCTTGGCAAACCTTTCCTGCTACATGATGATGGTCAAGGGGCACCCAACCGGATTATATGCTATGCCACACAAGAGGATCTCAAGCGCCTCCTCAAATGTGATATCTGGTTTGCTGATGGCACTTTTTCAACATGCCCCAAGCTTTTTTATCAGCTCTGGTCAATTCATGGCCAGGTAAATTCACACACGGTTCCCTTTGTCTTTTTCTTCCTGCCCAACAAAAAAGAGGATACTTATGCCCAGGCCTTGGTCATTCTCAAGGCTAAACTTGATGCCATCTTGGCCACACTTGAAAATGATCCAAAGGAGAAGAGGGGCCGCAAAAAGATGAAGGCCAGCCAGGAATCCAGTCAGGAGCAATCAAGCTCAACTAAAAAGGCCCCCAAATCACACCCCTACCATTCAACATTGATGGTTGACTTTGAGGTTGCACAGCCAAATGCCTTTATCAAAGTATTCAAGAGCATCCCTCAAGGATGCTTCTTTCACTACCGCCAGGCTCTGCGCAAAAACCTGATGAAAAACCCAGATCTCAATAAACTGGTGTTTAGAGATGGTACCAAGGAGGCCAAAAACGCTTTTAACTGCTTTTCTGCCTTGGCCATGGTTAGAAAAGAGGAAGTGAATGCCCTTTATGATGAGCTTCTCAAGGACAAGTACATCACAAATAATCAAGAAGTCTTTGCCCCCTTTATCCAGTACTTTGAAACCCAGTGGGTGGGTGTTTTCCAGGACAGCGCCAAATCTGCAAGGGAGGAGATGCCATCAGTTGGAACTGCTTTAAGCAGGTTAAAAATGGGATTACCAAGACCACCTCTTCACTTGAAGGGTGGCATAATCAGTTTGCCTGCCTAGTAAAGGTGAAGAAGCCCATGCTCAATGTTATTATCAACAAGCTCAAGACCCATCATACAAATAGTAACCAGCTTTATCTCAGGCTCTTGAAAATAAGGTAATTATCAATAAGCATGCTGGGCAGCAGATCAAATTTGTGAATGTGAAAAAAGACGTGATGGCCTACTACTCTAAAGAGGACCTCCTTAATCATCTTAAGGGTATTACCAAGGCTCTTGGAGTCAAATCCTAAGGTCTATCAGTCAGCAATAAACCTACTGTTTTTTATAGCTTTTTTTCAGAATATTATATAAGAAACAATATGGGACAAATATATGGGTTTCAGAAATCCCAATTTTTGGTATGTTGTCTTTAGTGCTTTGCGTGACCTTGTTGTCACTAGCTAACCCCCTTTTTTATTGCAGATTCTGAATTTCAGAGCATTTTTGAGTCTAGGCACATTTTTATTTTATGAGAAAAAATGTTTTGTTTGTTCTTTTATTTAAGTTTAAAGTTATCTGTGGGTTTTGGGGCAAAAAATTGAGATAGGGTTTCTAGATAGAGTATTTCTAGATGGCGTTTTATAGATAGCGTATCCCATCAGATAAAAGACCTGACAAGACCCCCACGCCCTCATCTAAGCCAGAGGAGCCCAGCCCTACCCCTCCCCACTCCCCTTTCATGTACTCCCCCTCCAACCCTCAAGAGGAATTCCACTTCAGTCACAATTCCACTCCTGCATCAGAGCATGAACAAGAAGACCAGCAGCCTGAGCCTGGCACTTCTCTTGATGCTGATATTGAAGTGTGGAATATCTACACTATTGGCAACATCTGCAACAGGCATGGTGCCTTTGTTGTCCCTGCCACATATCATGAGTCCTACCCCATCATGACAAAGAATGATGACACTGGACTTGTCTACAAGGGATACACTTTTAGCTGCAAAAACAAGAAAAAGCCTATCTGCCAGCATCACTTCAAGTGTGAGATCCTTGGCTTTTCCTCCTGCCTCACTAATTACGGTTTCACTAAGTTTAAGGCACTCACAGTTGACCATGACTATGCTGAGTCATTTGATGTCTTTTATCAGCTTATAAAGTGGTACCTCTGTCAGGTCCTCCCAACCACCAGGGATAAAACCTCAACTGGGGCCGTCAATGAAGCTCTCTTAAACCTCAATGACTCTCAACTTACCTCTTCTGGTGATGCAATCAAGTTGAAGTGGTACTTCACAGACCAGAGGTATACTCTGAGCACAGAGGGAGTCAGTGCCACCTCTATTGACAAACTTATCTTAACTGACAATCAGAAGCTATCAAAGCATGGATAGCACTTTCTTCTTCATGATGATGGGTTTGATGCCAAGAATCACATAATTTTTGCCACCATTTAGAATTTACAAAATTTAGTAAAGTGCACTACCTGGCTAGCTGGCAGGATCTTCTCCATCTGCCCCAAGTTCTTCAGTCATCTCTGGAACATCCACGGACAGGTAGGCAACCTAGTTCTTCCCCTGGTGTTCTATTTCCTCCCCAATAAAAAGCAGGGCACTTATGTCTTGTCCTGACTATCCTCAACAGTAAACTAGATTAAATAATTCCAACTCTTGAGAAGCCACCCAAGGAGACCAGAGGACAAAAGAAGAAGAACCCCTCCCAGGAAGAAGAAGAAGCCCCCAGAAAGGAAGCTGAGAGCATGCCCTACCACACTCACCTTGTGGTTGACTTTGAGCAAGCCCAGGCCAATGCCTTCATCAAGGTCTTTAAAAGCTCCCCCAGGGATTTTATTTCCACTTCCTTCAAGCCCTTTACCACCGCCTTCAAAAGATCCCTGCTCTTAATGAGCTTATTAATGCTGATGGTACCCATGAGGGCAAAGATGTCTTCAATTGCTTTGCTGCCCTGGCTCTAGTGAGGAAAGAGGAGGTAAATGCCTTCTATGACGCGCTGATGCGCCATCCCTATATCACCGCCAACCAGGAAACCTTTGGTCCCTTCATTGAGTACTTTGAAACTCAATGATTGGAGTCTTTGAAGGGGCGCGCCGGATCAGAAAGGGAGGTGATAACATCAGCTGGAACTGCTTCAGACAGGTTAAGGACGGCCTGATTAAGACCACCTCTTCTCTTGAAGGGTGGTATAGCCAGTTTGCTAACAGGGTGTGGGTCAAGAAGCCCAAGTTCAACAATATCATGGCCCACTTGAAGCCCCAGCAGTCCATCTCTGCCTGCCAGTTCAAGACTGGGATGAGAAAAAAAGGATGAATCCCCAAGAAGACCAAGTCTGTGGTCAAGTACCAAGACGTCAGCAAGGCGTGCTAAGTACTATGCTAAGGATAGAAAGCTTGAGCACCTTCAGTCAATCTCTGTTGCTTTATCTAAGAATGTTTGATTGCTTTTGCTATAAAGCCTCATTTTGCTATCGTTTTTTTTCTTATTTATAATATTATATATATATATGATAGCTTTTAGCATAGTTTATATATATTATATAGCTCAATTTGCAGACAACAAGGCCAAAGAAGCATTTTTGGCTTTTTTGACTTTGGTGCTTTATATTACAATGTTGCCTCAAGCAGCCTCCTTTTATATTGCAGAATTGGAATCCTTAGGGTTTTTTAGTCTATTCATGATTTTATTCTATTTTTATTATTTTTTTATACTATTTTTTATTTATTTGAAATGATACTTTTGAGATGCCGTTATTTGAGATAGCATAATTTGAGATGCCATTTTTGATATGCTGTTGCCTATCTTTAAGCATTTCAGCCCCCTTACAGAAACTTTATGTCCTTATGAAAGGGGTTCCCCAAAAATGAACCCATTGAAAATTTTAGAAAGTACTGTGGGTTATCTATATTGAAATTGATATAAAAGTGAATTTCATATAATTCTATCTATTTCTGGTAAGTATTTATAGGATGGCCACTTACTGGGCTATTGCCAAAAACCCTGCTATAGTAAGAACTATGGAAAAGCTCCTGTGTCTCTCCTACCCTAGAAAACTTTATCTCCTCAAATTTTTTCCATTTCTAGCTACCATCCCCCACTTCCCTTCCCTTGCTAGGGTGCCAAAAATGGTTAGTTTGAGCTTTGAAAGAGTAAAGAAGCCACCTTTGCTTCCTAAACTCTTAAACCATTAGGTTTGTAGAAGCTACTTTCCTTTTCACCTTCCCTAACCCCAGGATTTTGAACCATCATATGCCATAATAATGGCTAGGCTTATACTCCCACCCCTACCAGCAGAGAGTTTCTAACCCCTGGCTAGCCATCCCATCACTTCACCTAAGCTTCTGGTACAAGGTCACTTAGCATCTTCCCCACTGTCAGGGATCCAACCATGAATGGGTGGTACCCCATCCCCAGGCATAGGATGGGATGCTGGGCTGGCAGGCAGGGCCCACCACACAATTGGAGCTAACTTAAGGAGGTACAAGAGGGACTTCCCGGCCCACAACCAGGGACCAGCAGGCGGCACAACTGCATCCACCACCCCAGTGAGGGTGATGTACACAATGCCAAGCAGCTTGCTGGAGGGGTTGGGCGGAAGGTTGGGTGAGGGCATAGGCATGGGCTTTGGGGTGATGGGCGGATTCATGTCTAATTGTAGGGCAGCTGGTGGGGGTGTCTATTGGGTACAGGAGTGTGGGCCATGGGTCTTGGGCAGAGTGAGGTCTAGGGATGTTCACACTATAGGCAGCCTTGGATGAGATCCTGGTGGGTGGTCCTGTGTGTTCTAAGATGGTAGACGCGGGACTGGCAGGCAAGCTAGGGTGATGGTTAAACTGAAAAATTACAAGGACAAACTATGGCAGTATTTGGGAGACCCAATGTCTCATAACCTTTATTATAAAATGGCAATGATATCTGGAGTAGGGTCCATGGGTTCATATAGGACCCCACTGCCAGATCTCTCATCAGCCAGAGGAATTCTTTCCCAGTGCCGGGGGTTCACGGGACAGGAGGGCAGCAGAACTCTGTCTGAGGCACTGGCTACAGAATGATCTTTATTGGCTGGTTCCTGGGGGCAAAGGGTTGCTTCTTTCTGTTCTGGAGTAGCATCTTTGAGGGCAGTTTTCTGGTCTGCAGAGGTCCCAGGGTCAGGCCTCTGATTGGTCATAGGGAGGACTTTCAGAACTATCAGGCTGGCAGCTGGCATCTTGCCGTCCCCCTTTGGTAGCTTAATTGGGTCCCTTTAAGGCATTGGGTTTGTCAGCTCCTTGTTGTTATTACCATTTTTAGACATTAAAGGTACCATCATTTGACAGGGTTTGATCTCATTGTTGCATGGGTGGGCTGGCGTTTGCTTGTCTATTCTGTCAGGGATTGGGTGGGTTGGTGTCTGTTTGTATAGCCCATCCAAGGTCAGGTGGGTAGGCGTCTGTTTGTCTAATCCATCAGGGGTTGGGCGGGCTGGCATCTGCTCGTCTAGTCCATTAGGTGTCAGGGAAGTTGGCAAATTGTCATTCCTGAAACCCACCTTGCTTCAGCAGTATGCTTGAATAAAGCTAACCGCTCAAAGCAAAAGTGCCCAAATTGAAGAATTTTTGATTTGGGTGCTTATTTTTTCTGGGCCTTGAACCCCCCAAAAATAAAGGTTAAATCCCTTTTATTTAAATTTCTGCAATGTTTTTATATCAACAAAAAGTTAAATTATGGGAAGGCAAACCTCAGGCAGATTGGCTTGATTGGCTCATAGTTAATCAATTTTTGGGTTACAATATCAATTTAGGCATCAAACTAAATCATACAATAAACATTTTATCCCAGAAAGTTGAACCCTTCATAAACACAAGCCAATAAAGCTAATCATTAATGCACATCAAACAATTATTAATTATTTAAATTGAAACAAAAGCCCTAACATCAAACTTTTATTCCCTTATATTAATTACACAAACAAATATTAAATAGCACTAATATTTTTAAGTAAAATATTTATCCTAAAGCTAGTTGTCATAAATTTCATTTACTTCATTGGGCTGATATATATAACTAACCATGATATTTGGTGGATTTTAAAAGCTTTCACCCTATATACAGTTATGCTAACTTTTTAATAACTTAGTGTTATGAGTATAACATTTATTTTATTGATTCAATTTATTGAAGTATTTATTTAGCGGTATTATATCTTTCACACCATCTTTTTAAGAAAGGGGCACTAGGCTTAAAGAGCCTAGTTACCACCCTGGTGGAGAGTACCAACAAGATACTATCCATAGGAGCATTGGTATAGCCAGTTTAAGTGTAAAGTCTCTCCCCCCTTTAGCCGTTGACAGAGCGGTCTTCCCGCAGCGGTCCAAAAAATTCCCGCAAGTTCCGCCCAAGCCTCTAAAGGCGTTGGAGGACTTGGCACACACAGTGGATGAGAGGTTTGTAATGGCCTACCCGGTTGCTCCTGCTCCCTGGTCGGTGCCCTCCTGGGATGAGTCCCTGTGCAATTTAGACTACCTCTTGGCTTGGGCCCACCCCCGCCTAGCAGCTTTTAAGTTGGCAAAAGTCCCCCCAAATCCCCAAGGAACTTTGGATGTAAAAGTGCCTCGGCAGGATGATAAGTTGAGCGGACTGATCCCCTCCAACTCATCCTGCCCTGGTGTAGGGAAATCCAAAATTCCCTCCAGCCCCCCTGGCCCAGCAGAGAAAATCTTTGCTCCGAGCCAATCACATCCCGCCCCCTATTCTTGCCACCTCTGTGACCCAGCCCCAACAATTTAAGGCAAGCTGGCCCACTTTTGGGCTTTGCTTGTCTATTTTCTCATTTGAATAAACTTTGGTTTTGCCTAAGTTGGGCTTCAAATAAGGTTTTACACATACTCCTTTTGCCACCAACCCCCTCCAGACCGCGCCCTGTGTCCCTGCTTGCATGCTCACAGCTGCCAGTGTGCCCACTCCTGCGAGCCCTCCTGCACGCCCGCCACGCTCCTGCGCCCCCGCCCATGCACTCTGAACCACCCCACGCACTCCTCCTGCACACCCAGTCCTGCAGTGCGTACCTGCCTGTACTTGCGCTCCTGTCTACACACCCTGCACTTGCCAGCGCAACTTGCGCCCAACTGCGCGACCTGCACCCACCCTGCGTGACCCGCCGTGCCATCCTGTACCCCAAGGCACCCCCTCTGACCCATTTCCGGCCCTCTCTATCCCAGGCAAACCCACCAGTCTCCCCCAAATTTGTCAGGGAATCCAAAAATGCTGCTCCCTGTTGCACATTTGCTGATTCTTTTGCTGGCCCCTGCCCTGCTTCTATTGTGGACAGCTTCCCCAGCTCTCTGGTTGCAGTTGGCCTTCTCTGTCCACCAGGTGGCAGAGCGTCCCTCAAGCATCTTGTTGCTCCTGAACAACCTCCCTGGAGTGACAAAGAGCCTCCTGTCTTCAGGGGGGTTGCTTGTTAGAGGACTTACCCACGACAATGCTGAGTGGGGCAAGGAAACTGCTCTGGTCACTCTGCTGCCCAACAATACCCTCAGTCTGACCACCTTGCCTCCCCCATCCTGAGGGATCCCTGACACCCCCCCTTTGGCATCACGTTCTCCC